>JAABKJ010009510.1:0-11185 GCA_011634705.1 Andricus grossulariae
GGGAAAGCCTCCTTATTGGCTAAAATTCATTGAAGGATATCTCTGCGAAGAAAAATGATATCTTCAATTTTAAAAAAGCTTTTTAAAGTTTGAGAATTGTACTTTTAGATGGCATGACCCGATTTTAGAAATAAAATTTTTTCGCGTTGTAAAATAAGCTCAAATATACCAAAAATCCGCATTTTTAAGTTAGGATATCTCAAAAACCCTCAGTTGGCCAACAACAATCGCAATCTATTTTTTGCAGATCTGTGTAATTATTATTAAATTCCACTAAATCTGATCTTTTTAAACCTGTCGTTAAATTCGAAAGAGGCAGAATTTTGTTATTTTGGCCTGTGACGAACTTGCCCGAGGATTTTCACAATCGCTTATGAATTGGTTAATTAATAACAATCATAATTAATTAATAATGTATGCTGCGGTGAATTGTCCTCAACTATTGTATCATAAAGAAGAATGCATGCACTGAGACAATTAAAATGACTGATACGCCAATAATTTTTAGTTATGTACTAAACATAATGCAAAAAGAAAAAGCGCAGGCTGACAATGAGTGTGGGTGGAATCGATATTATATGGAAAGACTATCTATTATAAAGAAAATTCGGTATTATGCTCCTGTGAAAGGCTCGATAAATGGATAAAGGAAATTCATTTTCAAAATCCAGCCAACAATTCAGAAGAAAGGCACTGAATTGCAGACAATGATCGATCAGAAATGTCATTGTGTATTCAGTTCCTTTCAAATTCCTGGCCTGGATTTTAAAATAAGAGAAATACAAAAATTTACGCAAGGACATTTTTCGATTCTGTTTATCAAAATAGACATATTTTTAATAATATTTATTTTAAAGGGGAGACCATCCTACAGTGGATAATGAACCCACAGCAGATAATCGTTCATTTAAAATAGTAATGTATGTAACATACTTAATTTTATTTAATTAATAGTTAAGACATCATACTCGTTAATGAATTAAAATGAGAATTAGTTATTTAACTCATATTTGATCTTTTAATTAATAATTATCCACTGTATGGTGGTCTCCCCTATTCAAATTTTCCGGTTGGCTATTTTAATTTACATTTTAGGATCCTAAATGTCCTTTGCTGCATTTTTTATATTTACTGAAGACTAGACAAAAAGGAGCAAATAACCAATTTGAAGTCAATATTATTATATAAATTATGTAAAAGGGGAGTTTTATCGATTAATTTACATATATAAATATATATAATAAGTGCTGTGAGCTCTAGCTGGTAAATATGCTTTTTATAGATGTAGAACTTTCCTAATTATTACATTTATCTTTCTTTAATTTAATAAGTTTGTACTGAAAATCTGAAAATTAAAAAAATTGTAAGTTCGATTCCCTTTGAACCGTAGAAGTATCTCATAATTTAATTTAATTTTTATTTCTTCGAAAATCTTTTCACAGACTCTTGGCTTTTTGACATTCAATTCAGAAATCCAGATTTATATTTATTATTTCGTTTAGATTTGATTAATTTCATATAAAACAGACCATATTCTTTTTAAATGTGAAAGAAGCAGATTCTGAAAGTAGTTTTATTGTGTAAGATCTGTGGAAAGTTTTTAAAAATATATAGAAATGCGCAATTTTATTTTAAATGTAAATGTGAGGCGATTTTTAAAATATAAGTTTCTTAAGTAAAGAAATAAACAATATTAGGTGAATAAAAAGTTTCAGTAGCAGACAAAATTCGAAGTATAATTAAAATAGCTGTGTACGATATTTTGTTTTCAAATATATATCTATCATCAAAATTCGTTGTTCCTTTTTTCTCTTTTCCTTCCTTTCACTTTTTTTTATTTATTTTTTTTTTTTTACTATTCCAAAACACGTTACAAAATGTCGACAATTTACTGCATTTTTAATCGTAAAACTTTAAATTTACATAATTTTTAATTGTCAAATTTAAAAATTCTTCAATTTTAAAGGTTTACAATTCAAAGTTCTACGATTTTGAAGAGTCAATTTTAATGATTTTCAATTTAAAATTCTTCAATTTCGATGATTTTGAAAATCAAAAGTCAATTTTTTTATTCTAAATCTAGAAAATTAAAGAAATTTTGAATTTAAATCATAAAAATTACAGAAATTTTAAATTGTAAATCGTCAAAATTAAAAACTCTTCCATTTTAAAGATTTATTACTCAAAGTTCTACAATTTTTAACTTAAAATTCTCGAATTTTGAAAATAAAGAATATCAAATTATTCAATTTTCAAGAGTTATATTTTAAAGGTTTAAAATTTATAATATTTTTTGGAAAAGTTCAATTTTGAAGATTTGTAATTGAAAATTATTCAATTTGACAGATTTGCAATTTTTAATTCTTCAATTTGGAATATTACAATTAAAAAGTTTTCTGTTTTAAAGATGAATAAAAAACCTTAAATTTTGATTATATGGAAAATAAAAAGTAAAGTTTTCAATTCTAAATCTTCCAAATTGAAGAAATTTTGAATGTAAATCCTGAAAATTTACTGAATTTTGAATTGCTAAACAAATTCTTAAATTTGGATGATTTTGAAGATCAAAAGTCAAGTATACAAATCTAAATTTTCGAAATTTAAAATATTTCCCATGTAAATCATTAAAATTTACTGACTTTTAAATTATAAATCTTGAAATTTGCATAATTTTTATTGAAAGCTATTCACTTTTAAGGATGTATAAATAAAAATTCTTAAATTTTGATGATTTTGAGGATCAAAAGTCAAATTTTCAATTCTAAACCTTCCAAATTGAAGAAATTTTGAATGTAAATCATCCAAAATTACTGCATTTTCAATTGTAAAACTTATAACTTGCATAATTTTTCTTTATGAATTTTGAAAATTAAAAACTCATATTTTGAAGAATAACAATTAAAAATTCTTCAATTTTAATGATTTGCAATTTAAAATTCTTCAATTTCGATAATATTGGAAATCAAAAGTCAATTTTTGTATTCTAAATATAGCAAATTAAAGAAATTTCGAATTTAAATCATCAAAATTACAGAAATTTTCAATTATAAATTGTCAAAATTAATAACTCTTCAATTTTTAAATTCTCGAATTAATGTTATTTTAGATTTAATTTTCCAATTTAAGATAGAAAACGGGACGATTGAAAAATTCCGAAAAATAAAATTGCCGACACTGTAAAATTCCCGATTTTAAACAAGTAAAATTTGTTTTATTTATAAAATCAATTAAATTATATAAATTAAAATTATATTCCAGCTTAAAATTCTTCAATTTCGATCATTTTGGAAATCAAAAGTCAATTTTTTATTTCTAAATGTAGCAAAGTAAAGAAATTTCGAATTTAAATCATAAAAATTACAGAAATTTTCAAATGTAAATGATTCAATTTTGTAGAGTTATATTTAAAAAAAATTTTATTTTGAACATTTTTTGGAATAGTTCAATTTTTAAGATTTATAATGGAAAATAATTAAATTTTACTGATTTGCAATTTTTAAGTCTTCAATTTGGAATATTACAATTGAAAAGTTTTCTGTTTTAAAGATGAATAAAACACCTCAAATTTTGATGATTTGGAAAATAAAAAGTAAAGTTTTTAATTCTGAGTCTTCCAAATCAAAGAAATTTTGAATATAAATCATGAAAATTTACTGAACTTTGAATTGCTAAATAAATTCTTAAATTTGGATGATTTTGAAGATCTAAAGTCAAGTACTCAATTCTAAATCTTCGAAATTGAAAATATTTCCAATGTAAATCATCAAACTTTACTGAATTTTCAATTGTGAAACTTAAAACTAACATAATTTTTAATTGTAAATTGTCAAAATTGAAATCTTCAATTTAGAGTTTTTCAATTATGAAGAGTTATAATTGAATATTCTTGAATTCTGAAAATACAGAATTACAAATTATTTAATTTTTAAGATTTATATTTTGAAGATAATTTACAAAAAAATTTGTTATTAAAAATTTTTTCAATCGAAAAGTCTACAAATTTACCGATTTGCAATTTGAAATTCTTCGATTTTCAAGATTTACAATTGAAAGCTATTCTCTCTCAAGGATGTATAAATACAAATTCTTAAATTTGGATGATTTTGAAGATCAAAAGTCAAATTTTCAATTCTAAACCTTCCAAATTGAAGAAATTTCGAATGTAAATTATCCAAATTTACTGCATTTTTAATTGTAAAACTTATAACTTGCATAATTTCTCTTTGTGAATTTTGAAAATTGAAAACTCATGTTTTAAAGAATGGCAATTGAAAATTCTTAAATTTTAATGATTTGCAATTTAAAATTCTTCAATTTCGATGATTTTGGAAATCAAAAGTCAATTTTAAATTGTCAAAATTAATAACTCTTCAATTTTAAAGATTTATTACCCAAAGTTCTACGATTTTTAAGAGTTATAATTTTAAATTTTCGAATTTTGGAAATAAAGAATAGCAAATGGTTAAATTTTCAAGAGTTTTAAAGATGAATATAAAATCTTAAATTTAGATGATTTGGACAATGAAAAGTAAATTTTTTAATTCTGAATCTTCCGAATTAAATAAATTTTGAATGTCAATCATGAAAATTTACTGAATTTTGAATTGCTAGACAAATTCTTAAATTTGGATGATTTTGAAGATCAAAAGTCAAGTATTTAATTCTAAATCTTCCAAATTGAAAATAGTTCGAATGTAAATGATCAAAATTTAATGACTTTTTAATTATAAAACTTGAAATTTGCATAATTTTTAAGTGAAAATTGTCCAAATTTAAGAAATTTTGAATGTAAATCATCAACCTTTACTTTGAAAATTCCTAAATTTTTTAATATAATTAATTATTTAAGAATTATATTTTAAAGGTATGTAATTTGGAACTTTTTTTTGAAAATTGAACATTTTTTTAAGAAATTGAAAATTGTACCATTTTTACGATTTTTAATTTAAAATTCTTCAATTTTTAAGATTTACAATTGCAACATTTTCAGTTATAAGGATAAATACAAATTATTCCCTAGTTTTTATGATTTTGAAGATCAAAAGTCAATTTTTCAATTCTAAATATTCCAAATTGAAGAAATTTTGAATGTAAATCATCAAAATTACAGATTTTTAAATTGCAAAACTTAAGACTTGCATAATTACGAATTATAAATTTAAAAAATGAAAAACTCCTAAATTTTAAGGATGTGCAAATAAAAATTCTTAAATTTGAATGATTTTCATCATTTTGGAAATGAAAAGTCAAGTTTTCAATTCTAATGTCTAAACCTTCCAACTTGAAGAAAGTTTGAACGTAAATCATTAAAATTACAGAAATTTTTTATTTTAAATTGTCAAAATTAAAAATTCTTCAATTTTAAAGATTTACAACTCAAAGCTCTACAATTTTGAAGAGTTATAATTTTTTAAATCCTGAATTTTGGAAATATATAATTAGAAATGATTCAATTTACAAGATTTATATTTTAAAAGTATGTAATTTAGAACATTTTTTGGAATAGTTTAATTTTGAAGATTTGCAATAATTGAAAACTTCAAGTCTGCTTTGAAACTTTATGATTTTATAATTAAAGTATTTTTTATAAAAATACTAAGTTCAATCGAAAAGTACTAATATAAAACATTTATAACATTTTTAATTTGTATATTTTATTTTCAATTTCAAGTTAGAAAACGGGATAAAATTAATTAAATTAAAAAAATTAAAATTATATTACAATTCAAATTTTTTGATCAATAAACAATTTTTTTAATTGTTTATATTCTGGACTTTTATTATTCGTAAATTATATTATTCGGGAATTTTCGAATTGTGAAAAATTCCGAAAAATAAAATTTCCAACACTGTAAAATTCCCGAATTGGAAAAATCCCGAATAATAAAATTCCCGAAATTATGAAATTGCCCAAATATAAAAATCCGCATTGGAAAATTCCTAAATAATAAAATTCCAGACAGAAAATTGCCTAATTATAAAATATCTAAACTAGAAAATTCTCAAATTTAAACAATCAAAAAACTTGCTTTTTAATAAATATTATTTATTTACTAAAAATAAAATATTTTTATGAAAGACAAATTTTTTTTAATGTTTAAAGTTTTTAAAAATTATTGTTTGAGTTTAAAATTAAAATAATTGTACAACAAAAAATAAATTTGGAGACATGAGCATCTCGGACGAAAAAAAAGTCTTCATAAATTTTTTCCGAACCTAACAACATTTTCCAAACAAAACTTTGCAAGATTCAGTTTAGCACAGATTTATCTCGAAATTTCTTTTTAATTATTTTTTTAAATTAAAACTTCCATTTTTGAAAGTTTTTATTGTGTGTAATTTTTTTTAAATACTATGCACATTTTCAAACCCAATTTTTCATCCAGAAATATATTTGTTTCAATTATTATTATTTTAAATCCAAACAATAATTTTTTTTAAACTTCAAACATTATGAAACAAATTTTCTTTGATAAGAATATTTTATTATTTTATTTTTAATTAATAAATAATATTTATTAAAAAATATTGTTTTTAATTGTTTGAATTCGGGAATTTTCTACTTCGGATATTTTATAATTTGGCAATTTTCTATCGGGAACTTCATTATTCGGGAATTTTCCAAATCGGGATTATTATATTTCGGCAATTTTATAATTTCGGGAATAGTATTTTTCGGGATTTTTCAGTAGTTCAGGTGATGACTGAAAAATCCCGAAAAATAAAACTTCCGACACTATAAACTCCCCAAATTGGGAAATTCCTGAATAACAAAATTCCGGGATATGAACAATTAACATTTAAATAACAATAAAATAGAATTTAAAAAATCCCAAACAGTTTATAATATTACCGTATTTGAAAATTCCCGAATTTAAATAATGAAAAAAATTGTTTTTTCAAAACTAATATGATTTATTATTATCTTTATTATCTATACAAATTGTATAAGAAAATAAATTTAAAAACACGCCTCAAACGAAAAAGAAAAATGAATGAATGGTAAGTAATGAAAAGCCAATTAGATTTTCAACAAAAATGATTGCGAGATTTTCGAGACATATCGTTACACGATTTTTTCATTTCATTATTTTTTTTTATCAATTTTTTAAATAGAATGTCAAACTGACGTAGAATAAAAAACTGTAAAACTGGGTGGTAAAAAAAAATAAAGAGACAAAAACCCGCGTTAATTGAGCAGAAACATAGAAGCTTCAATGTGGACAAAGTAAATTAATTAATTTAAATATTATTATACATAATTCTTACTCAATCATTTATTTACAATCTTACATTAGTTCCCTTATTGTGGGTAAATTCGTGAATACAGTACAATCCGACAATGTTTTAAAATTTATAAAACTGTCTACAATAATCGCATTTCTAGAACGATTTGTTGGACTTTTTTCTTGAATATTTACATAGAGTAAAAAGCTTCATATCGCGATATTATCGCACGCACTCTGTGTATTTACAGCATTTCAACAGACACGCAAACTACCTATTTCTCATTGCAAATTTGCACGATAAGTCGAAGCTAGGAGCCAAACAACATTTCTGGCATAGTTTATAAACTGTGCTTTAATGTGCTTTAATATAATTCATTGACCCATTTATATTATGCTAGTTAGAACATCAATCCACGATCATTTCGTCGATGTCGAATCACATTTTCAATATTTTGAACACTTTGAACAATCATTTTGTATTTTTTCGAAGAAAAGACAATTGCACACGATAAAAATCAATATGTTACTTCATTATTTTATAGCTTAAGCACTTTAGGAAACGTCCATTAATTACGTAAGGATGATTTTTTTAATTTTCGTAAGATTTCGATGACTTTTATTCAATGTATACGACATATATCAATCAGTTTTTACGGTATATAACGAAATTTCCCAAGATTTTTAGAGATTTCAGGAAATCTAGAGGAATTTCAACAAAACTTAAGGGAAATAAAAAAGGTTCAGGGTAGGATTTCAAATGATTTAAAAAGATTTTAAGAGTTTGAAGAAATTAACTAGTATAATCACATAGAGAATATCAATTTTTCAAGGGACTTTACACGATTTTATGGGATTTTTTAGAATAATATAGCCACGAATTTCAAGACATTTTAAGGGATTTAAAGATATTTTAAAATATTTCAAATTAAGTCACGGGATTTCAAACCATTTTAAATGATTTCATTTGACACCAAAGTATTTTTACGAAATTTTGAATGGCATCAGGATATTTTAACGGGATTTCGAATATTTAAAGGGATTGAAAGAGATTTAAGGGATTTCTAGGAATTTCAATGGCTTTTTAAAGATTTCAATGGATTTTCAGGGATTTAAAGAGATTCAGGAAGGTTCCCACAGTTTTAATAGATTTTAATGAATTTTAAAGGGATTTCAAAGATTCCAAGGGGAAAATTTTAATGAATTTCCACGAATTTTTAAGAATTATAAGGGAATTTTTATGCCATTTTGAAGATTTCAAGTGATTTCAAGGATTTTCACATTTTGAGAGGGTCTTAAGAGATTTTAATAGATTCAAAAATCAGTTATGGATTTTCAAAGGATTTTAAAGGATTTCATGTGATACCAAAGCATTCTCACGAATTTTGAAGGATATAAGAGGATTTGAATGAGATTTCGAAGATTTCAAAGGATTTAAAGAGATTAGATAAGATTTCAAACTATTTTATGGGATTTCAAAGGATTTAAAAAGATACTGAAGTATTTCCACGGATTTTATAGGATTTTGTACGATTTCAAAAGGTTTAAATAAATGTCAAAGGATTTCAAAAAATTATAAAGGATTTTAAGGGATTTAGAGGAATCTTAATGGTGTTTAAAAGATTTTAATGGATTTTAATATACTGTATGGGGGTTTCAAGAGATTCTCGAAAGACTTTGAAATATTTCACGGAATTAAAAAAATTTTAACCATTTTTTAGGGATTTTAAAGGATCATGAGGGATTTTTATGAGATCTTTAAGATTTTAAACGATTTCAAGGATATTCATTTTTTTTAAAGGTTTTAAGGTATTTTAGAGAATTTTAAGAGATTTCAAAAAATTGAAGGCATTTTAAAAGACTTTAAAAGATGTTAAGAGATATTAAGTAATTTCAATGATTTCAGGGGAATTCTAAGGATTTTAGCAGTTTTTTAAAGATAAAAAATTATATACACGGATATGAGAGGATTTCCTAAAATATCAAAGGATTTCCGAATATTATAAAGGATTTAAAAAGATTTTGAGGAATCTTAATGGCTTTTAAAAGATTTTACTCGATTTTAGTATATATTAAGGGCTTTCAAGAGATTCGAAAAGATTCCCACGGATATAAAGATTCGAATTAATTTGAAAGGGATTTCAAAATTGCCAAAGGATCTCGAAAGACTTTGAAATATTTCGCGGAATTTTAAAAATTTTAACGACTTTTTAGGGATTTTAAAGGATTATAAGGGATTTTTATGAGATCTTTCAGATTTTCAGCGAATTTAAGGATTTTCATCGTTTTTAAAGGCTTTTAAAGGATTTTAAGGGATTTTAAGAGATTTCAAAATTATTCACAGGTTTTCAAAGGATTTAAAAGGATTTAATCTCGTACCGAAGTATTTTCAAAACTTTTGAAAGATATCAAGGAATTTTAATTAGATTTCAAAGAATTGAAGGGATTTCAAAAAGTTGAAGGGATTTCAAAAGATTTGAAAGGATTTTAAGAGATATTAAGTAATTTCGATTATTTCAGAGGATTTTAAGAGATTTCAAAAGATACCTAAGTATATCCACGGATTTTAGAGGATTTGGTAAATTTTCAAAAGATCTACAATTTCAAGGGACCTCGTAAGATTTCGAAATATTTCACGGACTTTCAAGGATTTTAACAGATTTTCAGAGATCTTAAGGGATTTACACGGATTTTCAAGGCTTATAAAAGGATTTTGAATATTTTAAGGTTTTTCACCGTTTTTTGTTTTAATTTAAGGGATTTTTACAGAGAATTTAAGATTTTTTGTGGTATCGAAATATTTTCACGAATTTTGAAGGATATCAGGGGATTTTAATGGGATTTCGATGATTTAAAGGGATTTAAAGAAATGGCACAAGACTTCAAAAGAATTCAGAGTATTTCAAAAGATTTCGAAGGATTTTAAGAGATTTAATAGAGTTTCGTAAGATTTTGAAAGATTTAACAGAATTTCAATGGCTTTTTAAAGATTTCAATGGATTTTCAGGGATTTAAAGAGATTCAGAAGGTTTCCCACAGTTTTCATAGATTTTAATTAATTTTAAAGGAATTTCAAAGATTCCAAGGCAAAGATTTTAAAGAAATTCCACGATTTTTAAAATATTATAAGGGATTTTTATGTCATTTTGAAGATTTCAAGTGATTTCAAGGATTTGAACATTTTTGAGGGTTTTAAGAGATTTCAAGAGATTCCAAAATAAGTCATGGGATTTCAAAGGATTTAATATAATACATTCAATATAATGCATTCTCACGAATTTTGAAGGATATAAGGGGATTTTAATGAGATTTCGAAGATTTCAAAGGATTTAAAGATACTAGATAAGATTTTCAACGATTTTATGGGATTTCAAAGGATTTTAAGAGATTTTAAAAGATTATAAATGATTTTAAGGGATTTAGAGGAATCTTAATGGTGTTTAAAAGATTTAAATGGATTTTAATAATAAATTGTATGGGGTTTCAAGAGATTTGAAAAGACTCTCGACAGACTTTGAAATATTTCACGGAATTTAAAAAATTTTAACAGCTTTTTAGGGATTTTAAAGAATCATTAGGGATTTTTATGAGATCTTTAAGATTTTAAGCAATTTCAAGGATATTCATGGTTTTGAAAAGGTTTTAAGGTATTTTAAAGAATTTTAAGAGATTTCAAACTTAGTCACAGGATTTCAAAGGATTTCATGTGATACCGAAGCATTTTTACGAATTTTAAAGGACATCAAGGAATTTTAATGAGATTTCAAAAAATGGAAGGGATTTTAAAAGACTTTAAAAGATTTTAAGAGATTTTAAGTAATTTCAATGATTTCAGGGGAATTCTAAGAATTTTAGGAGATTTTTAAAGATAATAAGTATATCCACGGATATGAGAGGATTTCCTAAAATATCAAAGGATTTCCGAATATTATAAAGGATTTAAAAAGATTTTGAGGAAT
>JAABKJ010009511.1:0-11184 GCA_011634705.1 Andricus grossulariae
CCCCGTGGCTCAGCATTTCCTTGAAACGCAGGGATGCTTTTCAGGCTATTATCCAGTGAAACCTTGGCACCTCCAAGAGCGCCGATGATCAGAACGATTAGCTTAGCAGAATATTCCGAGTATAACCGTCGCAACTCCCTAATAAAGTCTTCATAATTCTCTTTCCATTCTCCTTGGCTATCATGTTTTTGTCAGCTGGTGCCGAAAATTCGATAACGAACATGGTTTGTTTCACAAAGTCAAGAAGAACTATGTCAGGCCTCGAGTGCGCAACAGAAACAATTGTCGAGAATATGACGTTCCAGTATATGCGGCATTTCTCATTTTCCACAATTGACTCTATTTCCTTAAGAGTGTTTAGCGGAGCGGTATTTGGGCTGATGTCGTAAGAGTGACAGGGATGGTAATAAAGCACTATTACTGCCGCATTGTGCCTTTGAATGTAGGTCGTTCCCGCATGAACTGAGCAACTAGATAGTATGTGTCCCAGATGCTCGGGGTGTGCATGACACGCTCCGCAGCTATCATCGGGAATGTATTGGCTTAAAATATGGCCGACCGTATGCTAAAGTATAAATGACACCGTCTTGACACGCTAAAATGAAACCCATCGTGCCCGACTTCAATCCGGGTGATTTGAGGAAAGCAACCGTTAGCTCATACGACATCAACTAATCCTTCACATTTCTGTGAAAGTTGCCGCGCATCCTCTTGTCGAGGAGCTGTTCGCGGAAGTTTTTCTCCAGTGCTTTCTTCATCCCGCCTTTCAGGAGTGAGTACTTGACATGGATAATATCTAATGCATTTTTATCACGCCTGATATGAAGTCGAGGCCAAGTGTTTCAGCAGCTTTCTCCATTGTTTGTACAGAAAGGCTTCATTACCCACTTCTTCTGAGCTCGTCCTTCGTTCATGGAATCACTCCAAATTAATATAATAGTACCGGGACGGCAAGTATGTTGGTTGCAGATACTTTGTTCCTAACCGTCAGTTCGGAAGACCAACTCTGTCGAATAAGACGTTTGTATCTGCATCGGAGATCATCCTTTATAGATGTTACGTGTGAAAAGGGCTTTCTGGCACGCCCAGGTATGGGTAGGTCTCGTCTGAGCTAAGGTGTTAGTAAATTATTAGCGGCTGGCGTGGGGCAGCGAGGAAGAAACGTTTTAGATTTTAACTCAATCAAATTGAATATGCTCAAAAACGTATTAATATACGCTTTTGACCCTTAACCGGCACACTTTATGTATAGAACGTAAAGGACACATTGGGTCAGATGGACCCATTACCAACTTTGCGTGCTTACTGCATCAAGAGAATGCATTTTTTCGGACTGTAAAAATTGATGTATTTTGTTTAGTTCCTTAAAATTCAGAGCAAATATTTTTGGAATAGATATACATAAATTCGAATAGTTTATAAAATAAAAATCGGTAGAGCAATTTAAAAAATGCCGGTTTTTACACAAAATTAGATAACTTTTTCAATTTTTATTATTTGTGCACCAAAAGTAAACTGCTAACTCTTGAAATGACGCACTTTCACACAAAAGGAAACGTAATAGTGTATCCTTTAAAAAAATATTAATTTGAGCCGAAAGGTGTTTATTTTCGAAAAAATTGAAATTACGTTTTTCATCATTTTTTTTATTCTATGCCCTTTGGTTTAAATGGGATATATTGGAGAGAGAAAAATCTCCCGAGTTATCTAGATCCGTAGTGCTGGTTAAGGGTTAATTAAACATTACGCCTCATGTACCTAACTTAACCGAATCATATCAATCGTATATTTCTATTCGAAAATCCAAGATGTTTAATCAGAAAACTTATGATGGAGCACAGAAGCCTTTCTAAAAGTCAAAAAAATTGATAAACTGAAAATTTAACATCGATTAATATATAATATATAATGTTGAATTAATGTAAATCAACTTGTTAACGCAAAAAGACGTGCAATTTGGCTATGTTACATGAGGATACCAATTTGGTGAGAAACCAACTCATGGAATATTTGTCATGTTACCAGGGGTACTGTCATGATAAGATACAAAAAAATAAGTCAAATTAATTCCAAATTCCCTTTACTTACCAAACTTACCATGAATTTGTCATGTCAATAAAACCTTAAATAATCATATTTAGTTGAATTTATAGTAAATCAAAAGCCAATGCGGAAATGTTTGAGTGCATAGTTATGACTCTCTGGTAATAAAAAAGAATGTCTTATTCATTCGTATTGGAGTTAGAATAGGTTATATTTGCAAAATTTTCTGTTGTTATAATGGGAAATTTGATGTTGTTTGTTTATAAATTTAACATAAGTTTGGAATTAGAAGCGCAATATATGTAATTCTCATGAAATAAGTACTCTTCTCAACTCATTTCTGTATTTTACAAGAACGTATCTACAACTTTTTTCCTAGATATGTATTATTATGATCTATAAGTTGCATAAAAACACACAAAAAACGCTTATTTTGTCAAGTTTAAAAAATTATTAGTACATGAGCTTTCGAAAGGGGTATTTGCATTGTCGTGAAATACATGTGTGCTCAGAGTACTGGAAATGAACAGTGAATTTAGGTGTAGAAATTTGGTAAAATGGCCAAAAACGCGTTTTTTGTATATGGTAGCGAAAGTAGGCACAAATTTGATTTCAAGGTCAAACCCACAACAAAATTGGTTTTTAAACGTGTTTCCGCTTCTATTTTGAAAATTGCTAATCTAAACGAAAAAAGTGTTAAATTAAAGCTGTAGAGAATACAAAATAAATATTTTATTTCGAATACGTTTTTTTCTCTAAAACCATTATTTTACGAGAAAGATTCGATTTTCCATCCTATACGTCTATCTCTTTCGCTCTTCTATCGAATTCTATCAACTGCCTATCTTCTCCACCCGATCTAACCCGATTGGAAACGAAATCGAGTCATTGCTAGAGCGACTGCGAAAAGCGTGGGGAGTTTGTGACGTAAATATCACGTGTTTCGATGTGTTTGGACGTGTTTGAAGTCTACTCTGCCTTCACCATCGTTCTTTAGTCGTGGTAAGCATAAAAGAAAATGGTTTATGTAGAATCACTATTGGCATGTGATAAATTCGTTTGCCAAAAAAAGGCAAATACAATCACAATGTTACGGTAGCAGAAAACGCATAGTTCGAAAGGTGCCACATTTCTTCAGCAGCTTGTATGTTAACTGCATGTTAACTACAATTTACAGCTTAGCTGTAAATTTAAACTTTGAACAAACCATTCGCAAAAGCAGCATTGTCGACATTCAAGAAGTATCCAGAGAAACCGTTTCCGATCTATTTTCGTTTTTCAGAGACGTTTGTCTGGTTGCTATTGACCAACAATTTCAGGATGAGGGTAAAATTGGGGGTATTGGCAAAATTGTTAAAATCGACGAGTGCAAAATCGGGCGCCGAAAAAATGAGAAAGGGCGTGCGGTAGAAGGACCATGAATCTTTGGAATGATCCACCGGGGGCATGTGCATAGATATCGATTAAAAATATTTCATGATAACAAAAAGGATGAGAAGACCCTCATCACTTCATTAAAAAAAACATGTAGCTGTCGACACATAAATCCAAACCGATTGCTGGTAAGACTACGTGAATTGGAAGGACTGCGGTTATGTGCATAAAGCGGTGAATCGTTCCGAAGAATTTGTAAATTATGATACCGAGGCACACACGCAAAACACCGAGTTCTCCTAGCGTTGAACTTTAATTTTTATCACGCAGAGAAGTTAAAAAAAAAACAATTTAGCTGATCACCTTCGCGAATTTTGGAAAATAGATACATAAATGTTTATTTTTCGTACTGCTGACCCTGAAAAATTGCCTTGCTTATACCTCCGTGGTTTAGATAATTTGTCTTACAATTAATCCTTACAAACTAAGATCCATCCACACCATAATTCTACCTTGATTCTACGACTGCTCGCTCTTACCGTCTTGCCTTCCTCGCTTCGTCCCGCACGCATGTGCCTACCTTTCGCCTTGCCTCGCATTGCCAAACTCTGCCTCCGCGGTTAATATCTTATATTTATCTAATATTTATTTACACTTCACTTACATCTGCTTCCTCTCCTCTTTACAATCTTCCCTTCTTCATTCCTCTTCGTTCTCTTCTCCTCTATCTTTACCAGCACTCCCTTCAAACATGCCTTCCCGTGGTAAAGAGCGTGATAAGGTGCCGTACTTAAATTACGTAACGGATTATCGGCGCTCTCTAGATCCCTCCCTCCCCAATTAACAATGAAACCGTAACAAATTTACACAGAGTGCCTGACTCCCCCCCCCCCCTTCACCTTTGAGCTGTTACGGAATTTAAGTACGGCACCTAGGTGTTAAACCAAAACCAATGGAGCTACGATATATAACCGATAACTCTGATTTTCTCTCAAACTGCCTGTACTAACGCACACCCCCCCCCCGTCTGCAATATATCGGAAAGGGGTAGGGGTGTGACTTCAATTATTTCTGTGATCAGTCACAGGGGTACCTTCCCGCCCCTCAAGAGACATAGGAAAGCGGTAGGGGTGGGACTTAAATTATTTATGTGACCAGTCACAGGGGTGCCTTCTCGCCCCCCACGAGAGATTGGAAAGGGGTACGGATTTGACTTTAAATATTTCTTTGACCATTCACAAGAGTTCTTTGGCGTGATCTAAACTATTTTTTGCAACACGCACCTCAAAAGTTGACGTCTTCATGCTTCTAAATGGTGCCTAAAGGACCTTATTAGAGCATACTGTGTGCGAAACAATTTGCGCGCATGCACAGTTTGAAGATGGCTTACTTTAGGCACCGGTGAAAGAGTTGCGCATGCGCACTTTCGGGATGATGCACTTTAGACATTTTTGGTAATAAATTTGTTTCGAAAATTTTTTTTCACCAAATTTTTTCTTGAAAAATTTTTTTTACCCAATTTTTTTCCATATTTTTTTCACCAATTTTTTTTCAACATTTTTTTTCACCAAATTTTTTCTTCAAACATTTTTTTTCACCAAATTTTTTTTCAATAATTTTTTTCACAACAATTTTTTTTCAAACATTTTTCTTCCAAAATTTGTTTTTCAGAATTTTGTTTAAAAAAATTTGCTTACAATGTTTAAAAATCTTCTCTCTTAAGATTAGTATTTTTCGTTAACTCCTCCTAAGACAACTTTTTTGGACGGGCGTTGCAAAAAATAGCGTGTGATACACGTGCGCATAGGTGATTGCTAACTCGTGCGATTGCATCACTCGCCTGCGGCTTATGCTGCAAAATTCACACTCACACACAATCACCTATTTTGCGCACTTGTATCACAAATAAATAGTTTCAACTAATCAGTAATCACAGGAGTGCCGCAAGTCCTATTTTAAGCAGGTCTAAACATTTTACCATATTTTCCTTCTTTCTCAAAAAATAATATTTTTAGGAAAAGAATATGTATTACATAAAAGGTGTATTTTTGAATAACCTGCAACTTTTACTTTAAACTTTTTTGAAAATTTTCATTATATACTGAAATTAACGGAAAAACATGACATTTTTTAGTTTTATCAAATTTTGACCTTGAAAATAAAATTTACGCCTATTTGCACTATCATATTCGTAATCAGCGTGCCAGCATACATATGTGTAATGAGTTTCAAATAAACTAGATGTGCTGCCTTTTCGGAACTTTGCCCGTAAATACCGTAGACAAAGAAAAATATCTGCAACAAAGTTATATTTGGTTTCATAATTTCAGACAATATACGGGTTAACAGAAACAACAGCTATCTCTTTTCAAAGCTTGCCAAATGAAAGAAGAGAACTTACTGAAACTACTGTTGGTCACCTCGGTGATCACCTGGAAGCTATGGTGAAGTATACATTTTTTAATTCAAAATAGTTTTACTAGAATTAGCCAAAAGCATAAAAACGGTATAATTTGTTGATACTTTGAATTTAATTCATTTTTCTATTATTCAGCCACCTAAAGTCGTTTCTTCTTTGATCGATTTCGGAAGTGTCCTATTATTCATAAAGCAATTGTATCATTTATAAAATGTTCCTGAAATCCAGAATAATAATGTTCGTGTAAAAATATAAATTTAAGAGAAAAAGAGATTTATTTAACACTTATATAAATAATAATATTTATATTTGATTCATAAAGAATTTGTCATAGGTAGTAGATGAAAATGGTTCACCAGTTCCACTGGGGATGCCTGGAGAACTGTGGATTCGTGGATATAGCACTATGATCGGCTATTGGGAAGATAAAGAAAATACTGGAAACACGCTGACTAAAGATGGTTGGTTAAAAACTGGAGATCAATTTATTTTAAGATCTGACGGATATGGACAAATTGTAGGAAGACTGAAAGATATGGTTATCAGAGGAGGAGAAAACATATTTCCCAAGGTTAGTTCAAAGAAAATTGTAAAGTAAACAAGGAATAGAGTCAGTAGGGGTAAGTGTGATGACGGGGTTAGTTATTAACTTATTTTATGTAACACGAGTATATGTTCTTCGTTTTCTGGGTGTGGTTTGGAGCAGCAACGTAGGTCATTGCTGGTGTGGGAGGTCCATCAAGCTAGCACCTCCATAGTCGAAATTCCCAAATTTCTTTGTATCAGAATTTTGGGCTTTTTTGGGCTTTTTTTTTTTGCTGCATTGCCAATTTTTGGGCTCCACTACTTTTTTTGAAAATTCAAATTTGGAGTGGAGGTGTTGACTTGATTCAAGCCAGCACCTCCACTACATAAAAATTTAAAACAGTTAAAAATCAAGCACTACAGAATTTTTGGCATTTTTTGAGCTTTCGAATGCGTAAAAATGTAAAATGCGTAAACCGATTTGCAGAAACAACCCCTACTGAAAATAAAACTACACCCAGTGTACAAACTCAAACTCGGAAAAAACTACGTACACCATAATTTTGGGCTTATTTTGGGCTCTTGAATGCACGAAAAATAATTCAAGAAACCACCCCCTATGAACAGAAAAACCAACCCCTTGCAAAAAATAAAATCTGCAAAAAAACAAAGTGCTTCAGAATTTTAAGCATACTTTAGGCTCTCGAATGCCAAGCCCTTAGTAAAAACTCAAACCTGGAAAATACAAAATAGAAAGTAGTGTAGGGCTTTTCTTGGGCTGTCGAATGCCTAAATTTTTTTGTTGCAAAAACTACCCCTACATCTCAAAAATCAAAACAAGCCCCAAACTTCAGAAACTTATTGGTGTTGGTATTTTTGAGGAGCCCAAAAATTAGAGACTCTATTCACACTGTCAAATTCTAAAAAACATTGTTTTTTGACAATGTCGTATCTACTTGGTGTCAAGGGGTTGCTTTTCAACTGTAAGGGTTGGAGCCCAAAAATCGGTGTTGGTACTTTCTAGGAGCCCAAAAAGCAGAGACCCTATTACACTGTAAAATGCTGAAAAACATTATTTTTAGACAAAGCCATATCTTCGTGGTGTCAAGAGGTTGCTTTTCAACTGTAAGGGTTGGAGCCCAAAAATCGGTGTTGGTATTTTCCGGGAGCCCAAAAATCAGAGACTCTATGTACACTGTAAAATTCTAAAAAACATTATTTGTTGACAAAGTCATATCTACTTGATGTCAAGGGGCTGCTTTTAAACTGTAAGGGTTGGAGCCCAAAAATCGATGTTGGTATTTTTCAGGAGCCCAAAAATCAGAGACCCTCTTTACACTGTAAACTTCCGAAAAACATTATTTTTTGACAAAGTGATATCTAGTTGGTGTCAAGGGGTTGCTTTTCAACTGTAAGGGTTGGAACCCAAAAATCGGTGTTGGTGTTTTTCAGAAGCCCAAAAATCAGAGACTCTAATTACACTGTAAAATTCTCAGAAGCATTATTCGTTGACAAAGTCATATCTACTTGGTGTCAAGGGTGTTGCTTTTCAACTGTAAGGTTTTAAGCCCAAAAATCAGTGTTTTTATTTTTCAGGAGCCCAAAAATCAGAGACCCTATTTACACTGTAATATTCTAAAAAACATTATTTGTTGACAAAGTCATATCTACTTGGTGTCAAGGGGTTGCTTTTCAACTGTAAGGGTTGGAGCCCAAAACTCGGTGTTGGTATTTTTCGGGAGCCCAAAAATTAGAGACCCTATTTACACTGTAAAGTTCTGAAAAACATTATTTTTTGACAAAGTGATATCTACTTGTTGTCAAGGAGTTGCTTTTCAACTGTAAGGGTTGGAGCCCAAGAATCGGTGTTGATATTTTTCAGGAGCCCAAAAATCTGAGACCCTATTTACACTGTAAAATTCTAAAAAACATTATTTTTTGACAACCCTTACAGTTGAAAAGCAACCCCTTGACACCACGAAGATATGACTTTGTCAAAAAACAATGTTTTTTTAGAATGTTACAGTGTATATAGAGTCTCTAATTTTTGCGCTCCTGAAAAATACCAACTACGATTTGTGGGCTCCAACCCTCACAGTAAAAAAGCAACCCATTGACACCACGAAGATACGACTTTGTCAAAAAACAAGGTTTTTTAGAATTTTACAGTGTAAATAGATTCTCTGATTTTTGGGCTCCAGAAAAATACCAAACCCTGATTTTTGGGCTCCAACCCCTGCAGTTGAAAAGCAACCCTTCGACACCAAGTAGATACGACATTGTCAAAAAACAATGATTTTTAGAATTTTACAGTGTAAATAGAGTTTCTGATTTTTGGGCTCCTGAAAAATACCAACAACGATTTTTGAACTCCAACCCTTACAGTTGAAAAGCAACCCCTTGACACCACGAAGATATGACATTGTCAAATAACAATGTTTTTTAAAATTTTACAGTGTATATAGAGTCTCTGATTTTTCTGCTCCTAAGAAATAACCACACCGATTTTTGGACTCCAACCCTTACAGTTGAAAAGCAACCCCTTGTCACCACAAAGATATGACTTTGTCAAAAAACAATGTTTTTCAAAATTTTACAGTGTGAATAGATTCCCTGATTTTTCGGCCCTAAAAAATACCAAAACCGATTTTTGTACTCCAACCCTTACAGTTGAAAACCAACCCCTTGACACCACAAAGATATGACTTTGTCAAAAAACAATGTTTTTTATAACTTTACAGTGTAAATAGAGTCTCTGATTTTTGAGCTCCTGAAAAATACCAACTACGATTTGTGGGCTCCAACACTTACAGTAAAAAAGCAACCCCTTGACACCACGAAGATATGATTTTGTCAAAAAATAATATTTTTCAGAATTTCATAGTGTAAATACAGTCTCTGATTTTTGGACTCCTGAAAAATACCAACTACGATTTGTGGGCTCCAACACTTACAGTAAAAAAGCAACCCCTTGACACCACGAAAATATGACTTCCTCAAAAAACAATGTTTTTCAGAATTTTACAGTGTAAATCGAGTCTCTAATTTTTGGGGTCCTTAGAAATACCAAACTGGATTTTTGTTCTACAACCCTTACAGTTGCAAACCAACCCCTTGAAACCACGAAGATATGAGTTTGACAAAAAACAATGTGTTTCAGAATTTTACAGTGTAAATAGAGTCTCTGATTTTGGGGCGTCTGAAAAATACCAACACCGATTTTGCGACTACAACCCTTACAGGTGAAAAGCAACCCCTTGACACCACGAAGATATGACTTTGTGTAAAAATAATGTTTTTTAGAATTTTATATTGTTAATAGAGTCTCTGAGTCTTGGGCTCTTGAAAAATAGCAACACCGATTTGTGGGCTCCAACCCTTACAGTAAGAATGGAACCCCTTGACACCACGAAGATATGACTTTGTCAAAAAACAATGTTTTTTAAAATTTTCAGTGTAAATAGATTCCCTGATTTTTCGGCCCTGAAAAATACCAACACCGATTTTTTGCTCCAACCCTTACAGTTGAAAAGCAACCCCTTGATACCACGACGATATGATTTTTTCAAAAAATAATTTTTTTTCAGAATTTTACAGTGTTAATGGAGTCTCTTATTTTTGGGTTCCTTAAAAATACCAACCCGGATTTGCTATCTACAACCCTTAGCGCTGAAAAGTAACCCCTTGAAACCACGATGATATGATTTTTTCAAAAAAACAATGTTTTTTAGAATTTTATAGTGTTAATAGAGTCTCTGATTTTTGGGCTCCTGAAAAATACCAACACCGATTTCCGGGCTCCAACCCTTACAGTTGAAAAGCAACCCCTTGACACCACGAAGATATGATTTTGTCAAAAACTAGTGTTTTTTAGAATTTCACTGTGTCAATAGAGTCTCTGATTCTTGGGCCCTTGAAAAATACCAACATTGATTTGTTGGCTCCAAGCCTTACAGTAAAAAAGCAACCCCTTGACACCACGAAGATATGATTTTGTCAAAAAATAATGTTTTTCAGAATTTTTCAGTGTTTATAGAGTCTCTGATTTTTGGGCTCTACAAAAATACCTACACCGATTTGTGGGCTCCAACCCGTAGAGTTGAAAAGCAAGCCCTTGACACTACGAAGATATGATTTTGTCAAAAAATAATGTTTTTCGGAATTTTACAGTTTAAATAGTGTCTCTGATTTTTGGGCTTCTTAAAAATACCAACACCGATTTTGGGGCCCCAACCCTTACAGTTGAAAAGCCACCCCTTGACACCACGAAGATATGACTTGGGCAAAAAATAATGTTTTTCAGAAATTCACAGTGTAAATAGAGTCACTGATTTTTCGGCTCCTGAAAAATACCAACACCGACTTTTGTACTGCAACCCTTACAGTTGAAAAGCAACCCCTTGGCACCAAGTAGATATGACTTTGTCAAAAAATAATATTTTTTTAGAATTTTACAGTGTAAATAGAGTCTCTGATTTTTGGGCTCCTGAAAAATGCCAACACCGATTTTTGGACTCTAACCCTTACAGTTGAAAAGCAACCCCTTGGCACCACGAAGATACGACTTTGTTAAAAACAATGTTTTTTAGAATTTTACAGTGTAAATAGAGTCTCTGATTTTTGGGCTTCTGAAAAATACCAACAACGATTTTTGGACTCCAACCCTTACAGTTGAAAAGCAGCCCCTTGTGACCACGAAGATATGACTTTGTCAAAAAACAATGTTTTCTGGATTCTTACAGTGTAAATAGAGTCTCTGATTTTTGGGCTCCTGAAAAATACCAACACCGATTTCCGGGCTCCAACCCTTACAGTTGAAAAGC
>JAABKJ010009512.1:0-11184 GCA_011634705.1 Andricus grossulariae
GAGAATTGGACACTACTAATAGTTTCCGAGTTTCACATCACCTGAAGCCGGCATTACTACACGTTTTTGGTAAAAAAGTGCCAGGATTTTGTGCATAGCACAAATCCAGAGCACTTAATTAGCACTAAATTCCTGCGCAAATATTTTAAATATGAATAAAAGTTTATTAAACAACATTACTTCTATTGAAACGTTAAAATAATTTGTTTATGTGACGCAGTAATGTGAAACATTGTATGTAATTTAAAAAAATGACATTCATGGATAGCCATGTTAATTGTAAATCAGCGCATCAAACTACATCCCATAAATGTAGAAAAATTAATGAAATCTATCTTACGTATTTTAAGAAAGTTAAAACTTACACATTAAATAAATAAAGAAAAATTTATGAAATACATCTGACTTATATTAAGAGTTAATCACACTGAAAAAATACATAAATTGTACTTTATAATATAGCACTGCGATGGCGCCACGAACTGAGACTATTTTGTCATTCATCTAGTAGAATATGTTACAATTATATCGGTCGAAATAGAACGCACATAAAGGTCCCGGAAGCTGGAATTACAACATTATTATAATGATACGGCACTACGCTATAATTTAGTGCTAATTTATGCTGCAGAAAAAAAGCTTGTGCCCGGTAATTCAATTCAAAAACATGTAGTAATGCTAGCTTCAGCTGAAGCCATGACTCCGGTATGCGAAACTCGGAAACCATTAGCGATATCAAATTGTCCTTTGTGCAGAAATGTAGTGCTAATTTAGTCCTAATACATGCCGCAAAAACTAAATTTGTGCCCGTTAATTTTGGTCAAAAACATGTAGTAATGCTGCCTTCAGGTGACTCTGGTATGCGAAACTCGGAAACTATTAGAGATATCAAATTCTTCTTTGCGCAGGAATTTAGTGCTAATTAAGTGCTATGGATTTGTGCTATACACAAAATCCAGCTGATTACTACACGTTTGTGGTAAAAAAGTGCCCGGGTTTTGTGCATAGCACAAATACAGAGCACTTAAGTAGACACTAAATTCCTGTGCAAAGGAGAATTTGATATCACTAATAGTTTCCGAGTTTTACGTACCAGAGTCCTGGCTTCAGCTGAAAATAGCATTAATACATGTTTTTAACAAAAACTTCCGGGCATAAAATTTAGTTTTTTCTGGCATATATTAGGAGTAAATGAGCACTAAATTCTTGCACAAAGGAGAATTGGACACTACTAATAGTTTCCGAGTTTCACATCACCTGAAGCCGGCATTACTACACGTTTTTGGTAAAAAAAGTGCCAGGATTTTGTGCATAGCACAAATCCAGAGCACTTAATTAGCACTAAATTCCTGCGCAAAGGAGAATTTGATATAACTAATTGTTTCCGAGTTTCGCATACCGGAGTTGTGGCTTCAGATGAAGCTAGCATTACTGCATGTTTTTGGCCAAAATTACCGGGCACGAAATTTTTTTTCTGCAGCATATATTATCACTAAATTATGGCATAAAGCCCATATCAATATGATAATGTTGTAATTCCAGCTTCCGAAGCCATCTGTGACTAGCCGAGAAATGTAGAAAAATTACTGATAAGAAAGTTAATCACAATTAACCTAAATTAAATAAATTTATAAAAATTAATGAAATATATTTTACGTATAAAGCAGAATAATTCAGTAAAGAATATTATTAATTTTAGTTAATTATTGCGTATCTTACGCACATAGTAAAGATATTGTAAAATAGATTTGGATAGTGAGATCTGTTATTAAGAATTTACCTTTTTACTTCTGTAGATTTTAATTTTGAATCAAGACGTTACCCTATGGTTAAAGAAAATGGCCGGTACCATGCTCAAGACCAATCGAGGTTAGCTGTTTTTATATAAAGGACATCATAAATATTGTAACTCAAATCAAAAACTGTGCTCTAAATGCCGGATGGACTACTCACTACAGTCATAAATTGCAACTGAAATTGTTTTTCAATTTGTTTTCAAAGACGGTTCTCAAAACATCTGCGGCTTTGATAATTACATTATCATTGCAACACTCGCGCTTCGCGCTCGACAATTAGGTTATACAGACGTTTCCCTTTAAAAATTAAAACGATGCATACAAAATGGAGCGGAATATAATATGGTGGGTATCTTTTTTAATATGAAGTCTGAAATCTGAAAAATATCATTAAGATAATTGGTAAATCTTGCTGAAATCTCTACAAATCACGATTAAAACTTACGGATCTCTTAAAAACAAAAATTGCATAGTTTTTCAAATGATCTAACTTCTTGAATTTTTGTCTGATCGAAAAATTGCATTGGGATATTTTTGAGATATATTTGATATCTAGTAAAAATTTTGATTGAAATTTCTTAATCTATCAGAAAAATAGTTTTTTCTATTTTTCGAAAATTTTCAAAATGTTGAAAAGCATATTATAACTTTTTTTAATTTTCATCCAAATTAAAAATGCCCCTAGGATAATTTGCAAGTCTTTTTGTCGTGTACCAGAAACGCTGACAAAAATTTCTAAAACTCTTTGAAAAATTGGTTTTCTTAATTTGGAAATTGCTCTACATTTTTTAATTTTGGTCGCAAATGTCTGGTTAACGAACTTGACCTTCATTTTGGGACTTTGAAAAAGTGCATCAAAGGCTGACCTGATTGGACAAATCCTTCAAAAATTAGCGTGACTAAAACGCTCAAGTAACCCACATAGGCATACAGACACAGACAAAATTTTACGATTTTCTGACTCTGTGAGTGCCGAAACGTAAAGATTTGTTAAAAACCAGAGATCGAAAATTTGGACGATTACATTCCACTCGCATGAATGAGAATGTGAAAAGAAATTTAAAATTTGGTTAAAAAAAACAAAAGACATAATACAATGTTAAATGGCAATATTGTTCGCTTGAAATAGGTCGACAAATTAGTTGTTGAACATTTTTTTATAAAAAATGTAGTTTTCGTTATAATCGTGAAAAATGACGTTAAAAGTAACATATTTAAGTTTATAGAAAAACGAGACAAGATACAATAAAATGTTTAAAGGCAACATCTTTCACTTGAAAAGAAATCCCAAATCGAGTTGCAGAAAATATTGAAACATACATTGAATATAATAGAGTTTAACATAATTTAGAAAATTTGGCGTTCTTTAATCGAGTGCGAAGCGCGAGACACATGATAAGAATGTATTCGTTAAAGCCGAAAGGGCTTTAACAAAAGAGAATTCACCATTATTATAATTAATACATAATTATTAACGACTCAGTCCTACTTAGAGGTAGGGGTTTATAAATGTTAAAAGTATAAATGCAATTAATGGTCAATATAATCATATTCTTCCTTATATATTTTAATTTGCCTAATTTCAAGTATATAAATCAGAAGCATTGAGATATTTTTGTCAATGAATGTCTTTATTGAAACGTGCTGTTGAATTAACATTTATTTGAATATTTTTATTTGAAAAATATTTCTACAATTTGTTGAAAATAATATATAAACTGTTTTCATAAAATTCATACCTAAAACCCCACAATTTTGCACTGCATAGAAATGGGGACTTTTTCGGCAAAACTTAAAGAACACAAATTTTAGAAGCTTTCTGCAACTTGTCAGTCGCGATATAAATGAAAATTCAGACTTGAATATGCTGAAAAACGAACTTTAAATATAACATTTATAAACAAAACCAATTCCAGCTGCTCTCACGCTACAATTCCTTAAAAGAGCTTTTACAGTAGCAGTCATAGACTCTTCTAACCACGAATGTCAGCTTTTCGTTTGTAATTTCTCACCATTGCAACTCTCCTTTAAATCTTTACCTATTTTCGAAAATTCCTCTCGAAACGATACAAACTCGCGAACAAAAACTTTTCTGCCAGTTCCATAAAGTGAATATGGCGAGCAGGACAAGACATCTCGTCCCAAATCACAATTTTGATTAAAAGTTCAATATTACCTGCTTTTATTAATTACTTGTGTATAAATACCTTAGTGCATTACGGTTCGATAAATAATCTTCACGACAAACCTCAAGTTGAAATTATTATCTGATATTTTCTATCATTTCTTTTCGTTTTAAAATACCATATAATAACAGGATTCAGGTATTGAATTTTCAATCATTTTTATTTTTACTTCATTTACTTAATTTTTTTTTCTCGAGAAATTCAATGATTATTTCTGTTATTTATAAAAAGAATAGCAGCAAAACCCACATCTTTTGAGAGAAAATCCAGTGTTTCATTTAACCCCCCTTCTAGAAATAATCAATTGAACACGATTCAGAATGATTCACAGTTGTCGAAAGTTCAATCGCTTCCAATCGTTCCTAATCGGTGTACCATTTATTAATCGATTTTAATTATTTTCCATTGTGGATAGAGGTTATATTTCCATTCCTAATGTTCATAATTGTTTTCAATCGGGGCGGCAATTTGGGCGGCGACCGGCGTTTGTTTTCTCTGACGAAAAATAACCTAAAATAGAACCAATTTTTCTTCGCGTCCTCGCGGTGTGTTGTGCATTTTTTATATCTTTGTGGACGGTTTTTAAGTTTATAAAGTGATATAGATTGATGGTTTTCGAAATTCGGAACAATGTACTACTATAACCAGTGGCTAGAAGGAAGTCGACGGGAAGAGAAGAAAATCATTTCCGAATCCGATTTCAGACAGAAAAAAATCTTGACTTTCGAAATACATAAAAAAAGACACATTTTTTATAGTCTTATTTTCAGCAATTAAAAATCCAATGAAGTAGGTAAGAAAATTGATAAGCAAAACTAATAAAAATGCAGAATTGCACCGAAATCGACCTAAATTAACTAGCTGACATCTTTTTCAGATGAATGATGCGCGTGCGCAGTGAACGCGTTCTGTCAGTGTTCATTTGCTAATTCCAGCGTTCAAGGAGTTTCAGTTTTTAAATATACTTTGACTAATGTAAACCGAATGTAAACCAAACACGAAAAATCTGTTTGAATGAATTGAGCTCTTTTTAAACACAAAAGAAGATCTAATTATTTATATTTTCAGGGGGAAATGAGAAATAATAGGTAATAGGTCATTTTTTAGTCAAAGTTTCAACGATATCTTTCAAATATGTCACATAATTTATAGAATACATTAATTAAACTTTTCAATCATGAAATGTACGATTACAGTAACAGCTTTCACAATGAAAATTAAATTAATGAAACCTATCAAAATTCAAATATGATCAACAAATGTTAAAAAATACAAAGATAAGATTTTACTTTGATTGAAAATGCAACTTCTTGGTTGAAATTTGAACTACTTAGTTCAAACATGGGATTGTCAAATCCTGAAAGGCAAATTCAACCTCTGTCACAGTCTCATTCCAGCCCGTTTCATTCCGAATTTCATTCTGAATGAGTCCGACTGACTCCGCTGGGGCTTATGTATACTTTCATTCTGAATCAATCCGCGTGAATCCGAACATTTGAAAAGAGTTGATTCCGAATGGAGTAGAGGTATGGAGGTGGAAGGGAAGTGAAGAGGTAAATAGGACACAGGAGAGGTATGTAAAGTGGACATTGGGGTTGGCAAGGAACACGATTAATTATATTGTCAGGAGTGAATCGGCGAGAATGAGTATAAGGATTCTGGCGGGGAGTTGGGCGTGTAAATATGAGCAGAAATTTTTAGAACAGGAGGGAACTAGGCTGGTTAGGGAGTGTTGGTGGGAGAAGGCGAAAAGGGGAGGGAGTGAGGAGATGGTGGCTCAAAGGGAAAGGTATTTTTGAACAAATGGACTGCAGATGGATGAAGTGAGAAGAATACACGAGGAAGGAAGGAAGGTATATGAGTTGGTCAACAAAAACGGCATGGAGAGAGCGAAGACAGCAGTGGAGGAGAGAATAGGAGAGTCAACATTTGAGTGAGGAAGGACAGAAAGAAAGTCATGAGCTTATAGCGAAGATGAGATGTGGGTGCATGGACGATTTTAATAGGTTCTGGCTCTCTAGGGAGTAGAGGATGTGTGAACTGTGTTGGAACAGGGATGCAAGAGTGGAGCATTGGTTCGAGCAGTGCGTAGAGGTGGAAAGGAATGAAATAAGCATGAAGGTATTGATGCATGAAACGGGGGGGGGGCAAAAGGGCAGTAGCATGGGCGAAGGGAGTGTTGGGTAGGATGGAGAAGAAGAGAAGGAAGGAGAAAGGAGAAAGGGGAATGGGAAGGAAAGATTGTAAATAGGAGAGGAAGTAGATATAAGCAATCTGTAAGTATTTTAAATAGTAGATAAGTATTAGATATTAGCCGCGGATGCAGAGTTTGGCAATGCGAGACAGTAGGGACATGCGAGCGAGGAGAAGCAAAGAAGGTAAGGCGATAAAAGCGTGCGATCCTAGAGAAGGTATGGGTTGATGTTAGTTTTCAAGGGTTAGTTTTAAGAAAATTCTGTAAAAGGAAAAGTTCAGTGTAGGCAAGTCAATTTTTTAAGGCCAACAGGCTGAGAAGTAAACGTTTCTTATCTATCATCTTCTCTAAATTATAAACAGATTCGCTGAGTTTATTCAGATAAGAATCAATCACTAGAAATTCACAGGTTTAACGATGCAGAGCCGCGTCATGCTGTGAATATAGGAGAAACGAAAAACTTTCTGCTGTGGCCTCGGTGGCGTAATTGGTTAACGCTGCACTCGCGAATAGTGGCATTTCCGGTTCAAATCCGGTCCGTGGCAGATTTTTTTTCGTTTCTCCAGAAAGTTATTTGACCAGTAATCGGCAAAATCGAACACCAGAAATTAATTAATCAACACCTATGCCATCCCTGTCCTTACGCAATCCTTTGGGCTCACCAAATGGTCGGAAACGGACATTGGAAGATTAAACGGAACCATCCGTCAACAACAAGACGTGGTTGACTGGTGCCCATTATGTGGAAGTGCCAACGAATCCATCGAGCATATTATTGATGGTTGTCGCGTAATGACTCCGAGAGAATGTGCGCACAGAAATAATGATGCGGCTGGTATTATAAATCAACAGTTTGCCCTAAATCAAAGTCTCTTACAGAATGAATGCAGGGTCGCCGACAGCCGCTCCGGCCCCCGGGGTTCTATATTATCACGGGCCCTTCTCTACCCCCTTTAATATGCAGAGTTCTACTCAGATTACTAGAGTTTTACTAATCGAGTTTTTGTACAGAGTTTTAATTGCCGAAACTTTTGGCCAATTTGGACATAGGCAGAAAAATATTCACAAATTATAAAAGATACTCCAACTAGATGTATCATACATTGAACTTACTTTACTCTAAGAAACGCAATGCCCAAATTGGAAAACAAACCATCAACATTCATTTTTTGAATAGTATTAAGTAATTCTGAAGGTTGCAGTGTTTCTTTGCCGAAATTTGCAATAAAAATGAATTTCAACATTTTAGCTCCATCCACTAGCTCATTCTGCAGATCCGTGGGATATTCGTGCAGCAGATTAGATGCTTTTTTCAATTTGTTCTTCAGATAAAACGTGTAATTCCCAATGAACAGAGACACTTTTACAAAGTTCGTGTCATGCCTCAAACTGCACAGTTTCATCTTGGAACACACGGTCTGGGATAGCGTAGTACACTTCTTTTTCGAATTTTTCCTCAAATGCTACATTTTTATCTTCAAATTTTTTCTCGTGTACCTCGTCCGCCATTTTCTTCCGCTTGCAACTTCTCTTGGTTTCCTCTTGAAAAGGTTTTGGCAACCTGACGTTTCTTGCCAGCGTGACAGCTTTGTTCCAAATTTTCCCCATACCTTCCATTACGCAGAGATTGCAGCTCTGCAATAAACATTCCAATGGTATCGCTGGATCCGAGAGATCCATACAACCGTATTTTTTTATGGCCCATTTTTTGTAGCTCATTTTTAGCAAAACACTGTGTATTTCGCGCACAAAAATAAACAAAAAACAGTTTTCATTCACTATATAACTTTTAAATCGACTTCTCATGCCAAATTCATACCGGAGACTAAATGCTGAATCGTTGATCTCGTATGACCTAACTGGCTAGAGAATTCATAACATACCTTCTATCGCTTACTTATCTATAAAAGTCCTCTGCGTCTTAAGTGTTGCGATGGGCTTTATTGCCACCAAGCGAATGGCGATCTCTTTAAACAGAGTATATATATATATATATATATATATATGCATGGGTATACGTATAAGAATAAGTGTGTGTATGTGTGGGTGTGTGCGTAGCTAAGGGAACAAGGAATCTCAGGGGCGCTTCTGCAAATCACAACGGCCTTTTTATGTGCAATAATTTTTGATGCTGATTAATCCTGTCCTGAATCGCATTGAAAAATCTTTCCGTTTCTGGAAGCAGGACGCCCTATTTCAACCAAATATTGGATGCCTCATTATGCACTTCATGTTTTTCTAACGTTTTGGGGTGCTCGCCGTGGATGGATTTTTGTCTCTATAGCGTTTCTAATTCCTCTGTCGTTTCTGCCCTGATATTTAAGGCCTCCTCTGAGGCCAAATTCAAGTGCGTGTAATCGAGATCCGCTTTACAGATGGTGTTGTAAAGCGCAACATCTCGCTTCTACAACACCCCTTCTTCCTCTATGTCTTCATCGAACTAAACTTTTCAATCCCCGAATTACTGTGGTGCATTCCTTGCTTCGTCAATTCTACACGGATGGTTCTGTTTAATTTTCCAAGATCGGTTTTCGACCATTTGATGAGCCCAAAGGATTGCGTGAGGACAGGGATGGCATAGGTGTTGCCTAATTAATTTTTTATGTTAGTTTTTGCCGAATACGGGTCAAATAACTTTCTGGAGAAACGAAAAAAAATCTGCCGCGGCCCGGATTTGATTCGGAAATGCCGCTATTCACGAGCGGAGCGTTAACAAATTACGCCACCGGGGCCCCAGCAGAAAGTTTTTCGTTTCTCCTATATTCACAGGATGCCGCGGGTCTGCATCTTTGTAACATGTGAATTTCTGGTGATTGATTCTAGTCTGAAGAAATTCAGTGAATCTGTTCATAATTTAGAGTAGATGATAGATGATAAACGTTTATTTTTCAGCCTGTTAGCCTTAAAAAATTGACTTGGTTACACACAAATTTTTCTTTTACAGAATTTTCTTAAAAGTAACCCTTGAAAACTAACATGAATTCATACCTTATCTCTAAGATCGCACGCTTTTATCGTCTTGCCTTCTTTGCTTCGCCTCGCTCTCAAGAGAGACAGAACCTGTTGAAATCCTCCATGCACCCACATCTCATCCTCGCTATAAGTTCCTGAATTCCTTTCTCTCCTTCCTCACACAAATAGTAACTCTCGTATTCTCTCCTCCACTGCTGTCTTCTGTCTCTCCATGCCGTTTTTCTTAACCAACTCATATACCTTCCTTCCTTCCTTGCGCATTCTTGTCACTTCATTCATCTGAAGTCCATTTGTTCAAAAATAACTTTCCCTTTCAGCCACCATCCCCTCACCCCCTTTCACTTTCTCCTTGTCCCACCAAAACTCCCTAACCAGCCTACATCCCCCCTCTTCCAAAAACATCTGCTCATATTCACACGCCCGACTCTTCGCCGGAATCCCTACACTCGTTCTCCCCGATTCACTCCTGACAATATCATTAGGCGTGTTCCTTGCCATCCCCAATGCCCAATTTATATACCTCTCCTGTGTCGTATTTACATCTTAACATTCCTTCCACCCCCGTACCTCTACTCCATACAATAGCCTGCTCATCACTAGTGAGTCAAACTATTTCGTTCTTCCAAAATCATTTGCGAATAACTTCTTTCCCAACGCCCACACCTTTCTCATCGCCACATTTGCCCCCGCCAATATCTCTTTTGTGTGATCATCCACTCCCCCTTTCCTCCGAAACACGAATACCGGGTACACATACTCTTTCACCTGCTACAGAGCCTCTTCTTTCCACTTCCTTTCCCCATCCTTATCCCTTCCACCTCCATTTCTAAACACCATACCCTTGAACTTTTCCGCATTAAGCTCTATCCTGTTCTTATCCAGATATGTTCTCAACCTCTTCATCATATCCTTTAAGGCCTCCTGGGTTTTTGCCAGCAACACTAGGTCATCTGTATACGCTAGTGACCAAATTCTAACCACATCCATCCTGAATCTTCCTACCACCCCGGTCTTCAGCTTACTTTCTATATCCGCAATTAAAATCGCAAAAAGCATTGGGCTAAGCGGAAACCCTTGCCTTAACCCCCTATTCATCCAGATTCCCTCCGAAATCCCCTCTCCTCCTCTTACATTATCTTTGGTCTCTTTATATATCTCCCTTACCCTCTCGATCAGGCCTCTTTTCGCTAATTCTATATCCACCACGTGCTGCAGAAACAACAAAAGAAAAACAATTCTAGGGTTTACAATATTATAATAATCTCACGACAATCTTGTGCAATGGTTGGATCAGAGAAAAATCCAGAGGATTTGAAAAACCGGGATCCTCCATTGCGTCGCTTGCGTCAACTCGAGGGGTGCTTGCGTAAAGCTGCGTTCACAAAACATAAGGTCACAGCGCAAACTACTCGAAGAACTACGAACTAAATAATTAGTATCTAAAACTATGAACTATCTTTTGTTACGATCTATATACCTATATATGTACAGACGCTATTACGACAATATTTCTGTATGAATCTAGGTTGTGAAGCCTCATGAAACTTTAACAAAATGAAAGTTTCATGAGACTTTAAAAACGTTTCGAAACTTCCGAAGTTACAGACATTAGAGCGGGACAATTCAAAATATAAAAAAATACTATAGGGTATGAAATGTAAACATTTAATAGTACCCTCTGTGTTTCCAAACGAATCGTTTCGATTATCACTGCTTTACAAATAGAAAAAGGTGAGGACTATTTGACAATACCACTTTATCCTTATGTATTTTGACGCACTGAATACGAATCCGAGGTCTATTTACCTCCATCACATCAGGTTCAAAGTCATTTCAAGGTCAAATACAGGAAAAGCCGTGCAATAAATTTCAAAAACCTTTTACATGTTTTTTGGTTCGCTGAATCGAAATCCGAGGTCCATTTACCTCCAACGCTTCAGGTTCAAGGTCATTTCAAAGTCAAACACAGGAAAAGCCGTTCCACAAACTTCAAAAACCTTTTACATATGTTTTTGGGGTCGCTGAATCGAAATCC
>JAABKJ010009513.1:0-11184 GCA_011634705.1 Andricus grossulariae
ATATATAAGATAAAAATATATATTGTAAAAAGGACATTTATAATAGGAGAAAATCCTCTTCACTTGATTGTATTAAACAGGCATCATTACTATTATCTTACCAAGCGTTTCGGTTGTTTAGGCAAAAGGATTTTGTGCAGCTGGAAAAAAATACATGGATGAAATTATAATTATATATGCACTACGAATGGAGATGATGAAGTATAAATTAAGGTTGTATAAGAATGGTAGAGGAAAAATGCTGAAGGAAATTAATAAAGTTCATTGTACTGGACAAAATAATATAATATTTTCCCATCAAAATCATATGCAACTTAAAAACTTACAACAGAACATTAATTTAAACTTCGTATTCATGAATTGCATAATATTATTGGCATAATGTTAATATTAATAATTATTTACCTTACGCACATGCTACGCGAGATTTATTCCTCTTGCTCTTTTTAATTAATATGAAGTGTGAACACTCATGTAAGACCTTCATGATGATTTTTATATTATAATTTACCATTATTTTGTAAGTATAAAATCCATTAGTCATATTTAAAATTTCACGCCACTTTTTTTATCCGCAGGAAAATTATTTTTCACAAATTTGCAGCCTTTAAAGGTTCCAATTAGTATTTGACAATGCTAATGTATACAGGTTTTCAGGATATGGACATTATTATATTTTTCACTTTTAAAAACTTCAAAGTTTTATTGTACCTTTCCACAGAAAAAAATTCTAAGCCACGTGTTTACAAAATGTGTACTCCACCTATTGTAAATCCCATCGGCTTTCCCTTTTTCATACTTTTCTATTATTTTTATGATTGTGATTACTTTCTATCCTTTTCATTTGATTTTATTTGCCATAAAAAATTGCGGCTTCACCGCCTTGAAGTAGATACCGATTATTCCATTGCAGTAATTATATTGATTTATCGGCGCTCTTGGAGGTGCCAAGATTTCACTGGTTAATATTCTGAAAAGCATCTTTGCATGTGAACAAAGTGCTGAGAAACTTACGGGGAAATGCAGAAGGCGGTCGCCCTTGGGTCGCTCCGTGTCCTTAGGGTGCACGAGACTTTTGCCTGATCATCATATTAAGTTCATGGCAGACTGTAACCACCTATCTCACGATCGAGAGACGTGATTACAGCTGAAATTTTACCACTATTTCGCTAGGAGCGGTTGCAATTTTTCAGATTAGCACCTGCTCCTAGCGAAATCCTGCGGTTGTCCTTATGACAAATTTTCACCTATATACATATTATAATATCAAGGATGGGGGCTTGGATGGTATTTCGACGGACAATTCATAAAATAACAATTAAAAATATATACGGGCATTTATTAAAAGTTATTCAAAAAAAAATTGTACTACTTTCAACTAATATTGCAGAAAAATAATCAAGTTAAACAATTTTTTGATTCTGTTCTGACAATCTGACAGCATTAAACTTATTCAATTTTTTCCAGAAATATTTTTTACCCCTGAGTTATGAATGATATGCAAGAAGTGACTACGTATATGCCTTGTAGGTATACGTGTAATAACACACGTACACAGTGACTCGAAACATCCATGCTTTTTAAGTAGATTAAAGAATTAGCATCGATACAAGTTTAGAGTTCTCTGATTCTATGTGGGTACTTTTCCCTGTTATTTTCAAAATTAAGGAAACCAATTTTTTGTGTTTTTATTATTTAACTTATCATAAATTAACTAACTTTTACTCATTATTGGCCTACAATATTATTTTAATTTTAACTTATTCTACATAATTAGAACAAGAAATTAATATTTGATCATTTTCGGTGGTATATTGGTTCCCTACAACCTCGCAGTATCAGGATAACAAATATAACCAAAATATTAACAAATAGAGCGACAAACGTGACAAGAAGCTCTTAATTATAGTAAAAATGGCCGCAGTAAGAACACAATTTTGGCAGTTATAAAGCCGTTGTAATTGAGGTAATTTACAATTTTCGTGATATGATCTAAAATAAGCGACTTAAATAAGCTTATTATATAATTACCAGAATTTTTAATTCAAGCAGTCATTTTCATTTAAGTTAAGATACGAAACTTTAACATAGCTTTAAATAAAAATGTTTCATAAAATATTTTTTTTTAAGCGAAGGTATAAAATTATTCAATCTTTTGTGATTAAAATTTTCAAAAGTATAAAGCTTTGGTGCTTTTAATTTCGAAAGTACATTAAAAAAATATCCACATTTCGATGCTTTAATTATTCATTATTAATGCGTAATGCGTAATGCTATATCATCTATCAGAAAGGCAATACTATTGCCAAAAATTGAAATGATTAAATAATAGCACGAATGAATACATTTTTCAAATAATTGAAAATAAAAAATTCAAACTTGAAGAATTGAAAATTTTATTATTTTTCAAAATGATTCATCCTAATTGGGATCATCAAAAAAATTAATTCAGTAAAAATTTAATCAAATTTGAATAGAAGCCTTAAAGATGAAGCGATTTCTTCTTGAAATTGATATAAATTCAAATATTTTAAGCAAGTTAAAAAAATGTGTCTATCTCTACCTAATAAAACTTTTATAATTTAGAAATTTCTAAATTGACCGACTATAATTTTAAAGCATTTGAAACTGAGAACATTGAAATTTTACGACTTCGATTTAATTTGAGTAGTTCTATTAAAATTCAACAGTACGGGTTATCAATAGAGTTGATATATCTTTCAAAAATTCTTATAACTTTTTAAAATGCTTCATTGTAATTGATCCCTGCGCCGTGTATACCCGATCCTTTTTCCATACCATCAAATTTAAGAAATTTATCTGTACTGCCTCAATTTCTTTACATGTATTTTCATGCGACGGGAATGAGGTCTCCAGTTTTATTCATTTATTCAGGTTTTAATATTTTTAAACGGCCATTGTTCATAGTTTCAAAAATTTTTAATAACGGTTTTAAATGGAAATGTTCAAAATTGTCGATTTTTGAAATGTACCTAATACTTTTAAGATTGAACCATTATAACTTAAAAAAAATTGTAAACATTCAAAATTGTAAGATTGCAATTGAAAATGCTGAATATTAAAAATGAATTTCCAAGAGCATACAATTTCTTCTGGACAATGTGATTCTATTAACTATTAAATAAACGATTCTTTTGAGTGTTCAGCTTTAATCAACGAAATTTTTCAAAAAATTCTCGTGTAGAAATATTAAAAATATCATGTACTTTTTTTATATTCGCGAAGAAAAATAAATATGCTAAACTTAATGACAGGATTTAAAAAATATATACCGGGTGTCACAAATGTCCTGGGACGGCTGAATATTCCCTCAGGTAAGATATTTTTCAGGGAGGTCAAGGTCATTCTTGAAGTCACTTTCAACGAGAAATTCAATGGTGACCTTTATTTTGATCTTGACGATGACCTTCAAGATCACGCCAAGGTTAACTTTTAAAAAAATGGAGACCCACTTTTTTCATCGGCAATTGATAGAGCGGGAAATTTTACGTTCAAATATGTAACTTTTCTTGTTACGAAAAAAATTTGAAAAGCTTCTATTCCCAGAGGTATGCAGACCTTGTTTAAATTTACATAACCCTGCCACTCTATCGATAGCCGATGTAAAAAAGGGGGTTTCCATTTTTTTAAAAAGCTGACCTTGAAATAGCCTTGAAGGTCATCGTCAAGATCAAATGAAAGGTCACCATTGAATTCCTCGTTGAAAGTTAGTTCAAGAATGACCTCGACCTCCATGAAAAATATATTATATAATTGCAGCTAATTTCTGTAGAAATTACAACATTTTTTCTTCAAGGTTTCATTCTGGAGATGTTAACTTAACAGAAAAGGGAAGTTAATTTGCAAAAAAATATTCGTAAATCTATAATATTACTGAAAATTATGTAATTCTACAAAAAAATGAATCTGCTAAACTTACAGGCTTTTGAGCAAAATAGATAGCAAAACATTTCAGAATTTTCGAAATCACATTTTGTTCACTAATTTGATAGTGAAATATATTTAAAAATTATGCTTTCAATTGTTGTTATTAACAAAATACATCACATTGAAGGCATTCCTGTCTTTAAAAAAGTGGTTTAACGATATTTCTCGAAAATCTCGCAATCATTGCTGTTGAAAGTCTATGATTGGCTTTTCATTACTTGAAGTTCTTTTAAATCTGGAATTTGAAATTTTGAAAATTAAATCTACAAATAATTCATTTTAATAAGAAAAATCATGAAAACCTTATTCGAATTAAGAAACATTTGTGCTTTTTAATACTCTTGCGCGGTTAAATTAAAACTTTCAAATTACCTTATAAATTATTGAAAATATTATTTCATGTTAGTACTTTTTTCTAAGAATGAAAATTTAAAAAAATTTTGATATGTGATCATAAAGTTTCAAAGAAGACTTGAAATTTCTAAAAATTATAGGTCGTGTTAGTTTTCTTCACCGGAAATTAGTATTGTTAAACAAAAATCATGATCAAGATTTCCAATCTCAACAATTTAAGGTTATATTACCGTTTTACACCGGAAATTGGTATTTTTAATAAAATATTATTAGATATCAAAGATTAAATAATTTTCAACATTTAACATCAAAATTTGGTATTTTAGAACAAAAACCATTATAGCTCGAACAAGATTTGCAATTTTGAACCGTTTTAGGTTATATTAACGTTTTTCACGGGAAATCGGTTACGTTAAACGAAGTTATTAGATTTCGAAGAATATTTACAATTTTTCAACAACTTTAGGTTATGTTGGTGTATTTAACCTGAAATTGATATTTGTTATCAAATTATCAATGTTTAAATCCAATGATTTTTGTTTAAAATTATTTAATTCACAAGCTTGAATAATTTCGGTTTATCTTACTCTTTTTTGTCGCAAATTGAAATTTGTATTAAAAGATCAATAGATTTCATAATTTTTTAAACAATTCTAGCTTACGTTGGCGTTTCATATCGAAAATTGATATTTTCAAACAAAAAACAATATAACTTTAACAAGATTCAGAATCTTTTAACAATTTTGGATTTCATATTTTTCGTCGGAAATTGGTATATTTAATTTACAAAATCATATGATTTTTCTTGTTATCAACATTTTTCAGATTATCATTCAGATTCATTAAATTGGCAATTTTTTTTCTTTAATCTTTTTATATCGGAAATTGGTACTTTTAATAAAAAGTCATTGGAATGCAAAGAAGATACAAACTTTCAGAGCAATTTTAGTTTATGCTAGCGTTTTTCACCTAGAATGGGTGTAGATTTCAAAGAAGATTTACAATATTTGAACAATTATAGGGCATTCTAGCGTTTTTCAGCGGAAATCGGTTATTTGAAAAAAAATCTTTTGACCTCAAAAATTAAAGTGACACTTTTGAACAATTTTGATCTTTTCGAACAAAAACGCAACATTTTGATTGGCTATATATATTTTACAGAAATATTATATATTAAGTTTGAAGTTAAGATATCAATTTTCATTAATTATTATCAAGAGTATTATCCTCGCTTTTCCTTTATATTATTTTAGATAAAAAAAAATTATAAAAACCTCCGTTACATTCCATTTCGTTTTTCACGCCCAAAAGGTTTAACCAAACACAATTTTGGCATTGTAACTCCACAGCTTCATTATTTTTTATACTTTCTCATACTAAGCTTATTTTTGAGCAAAAAACGACATAAGAAATCAAATAAGCATGTGTCAGAAAAAAATGCTAACATTATTTTGAAAATGCCCAGGAAAAAAGAACCGATAGAAAGTGAGTCAATTTGAATTGCGTATCTGTCATTTGCAGATTAAAAGAATGAAAATCCAAACGTTTGGCCACATTTTTAATCTGTCACCTGTGCGCGGTGCTTTAAATCTGCCATTCCGTATTCGTCAAAATGCTGAGCGAACGGAGTCGAATGAGACTGACTAACCTGAAATAATTCCAATGGGCATTCTACGATTCATTAATGTGCGCATGAATCGGTTGAAATTCAGTATGAAATGGTGGTCTTAAAAGATCACATCCAATGGTAAAAATACGATTCACACGTAGCAAATTTAAATGAGCGTGAATCTGCCAAGTATAGGTTCCCTCAGGCTACGTTCAACTGAGTGGAATTTGCAGATTACAATCTTAAAGAATCAATTGTTTCGAATAAGAATTATGAAGTAATAAATTTTAATTGGAAAATGCATATTAAACAAAAATGATAGAAATTCAAATTAAGTAATATTGTAATATATTATAATTGATGCAACAATTTATTTCTAAATTCAATGATTATGAAGTTGTAATTCTCTCTTCACAACAATTTCAATAAGTTATCCTGTGCAGGAATTATAAGTATTACACTTACAGCGTCAGTGACATTCACTTATTCAGTGCACATTGCTAATAGCATCAGGGAGAGCATATGTCAGGTTCAAACTCCTAAATCCGTTCATGTCTATTATTTGCATCCCAAACATCCAAATGTTTAGGATCTCAATACCCGCATTTTTCCAAAAGATAACTTCTATAAAATAAAACGCAAGTGATAGTTTTTGTGAATTTGAGATTGATATAAGGTGAATGTCAAATTTCATAACCTAAAGATCGTAACATATCGATTTTTCACTTTCAGTGACAACGAGATTTTATGAACATAAATTAAAAGTAGACTATGTATGCAAGGATTTTCTTAAAGGCTGTCAATCTGACTGCTTTTTAATAAATAATTCGAACTATTTCAATCAAAAAATTTTAATTTTAATCAATAATTTTCCATCCGAGCTATTATTCCTGAATCAGATAATACCCATTCATAATAACTGCTGAATCGGTTTCAGGAAAAAATACGTTTGCCTACTAAAAAACTCATGTTCTCATTCAAAATTCAGTCTGCGCAATGGGTGGCAATCTGGAATTCCAGTGACAGATACGCAATTCAGATGTCATCAAAACCCATTCAAACTAAATTGAATGGATTTTTGTTTCCTGGGTATGTAATGTAAAAATCAGTAATGTCTGAAATGACGATTTCGACTAAAGCATTTCATTGTGAATCACTAATCCGGAAAGTCGAGCTTTTTTAATCGGTGAATGCACAAAGCTGTGTCCGGTGCAGTAGGGCCTGTGAGAGTGCTGATGTTGATCGTCAAAGTATTTTGGTAGAGCAACAAAAAAGTTATTGTTTTTCATTAGAAAAGAAAGTAGGAATTGATTATTATCTTTAGTAGCTTTCGCGCAGCCAAAATAAATTTCGAAAATGGTAATTATTTTCGTATTTCAAATTTTCATGTCAAAATAAAATTACAACATGCTTTAATCGTGTCGCTGATTGAAACAATGAATATTCGCTGATTCGCAGCGGTATACTTATAGCTGACTAAACCAGCGTATGTGCGCTGCCAATCAGCGAATTTTCGCAGATTCAGATTTAGAGAGTGGGAATTCTTATTGATAATAAACTTAATTGGAAGACATATTATACGGTGAATAGTCGGAAAAGTAATGCCTTCGATTAGTATAATGAAAAGATTCTCGGAACTTATTGTAATGGAAAAAAATCAATTTTTAGCCTAGCGTCGGATCTTCCAACTATTGAATTATATAACAAAATTAAAGTACCACAGATATGTACTCTTCGAGACATCGTAAGATCAAAAATGAAATTTAGGAAGGCAAACGATCTCATTAGGCCAGAAAATAAAATGAAAATTAGAACAAATGTTTATAATTATAAAACAATATGTGCAGGAGTATATAGTAGTAGAAGTATATAGTATAGTATAGATGTTTTTAAGAATTTACAAGAAGAAATACCAGAAAGTCCAACGCTACAAGAATTTACATAAAAGCTCAAGAAGTATTTTGTATCAACTACAGAAGTTACAACTTACATATACTGCTTTTTTTTCTAGAGACATCGAAATATCTCAAAAAATACGCATCCTATGAAAAAAATGATTCATCATAAAAACTTTTTATTTTCGACGGGGAAAAGCGACTTTGAACAAATTTACCACAACCCACTCCCACATGAGGCAGGGGGGAGGGTTTCGGGAATCGAAAAAAAATTTTGGAATAAAACTTACGTATTTCATAAAGGAGAACCTGAATTTGTGATAAAAAATTGGGGTTCTCATTTGAAATTACAAGGTAACCCCTCCCCTGCCTCCTGGGGGTGGGTGGGGTAAATTAGTTCAAAGTCGATTTTCCCGTTCGAAAATCAAAAGTTTTTATTACGGATATTTTTTCATGGGATGCGTATTTTTTTTTAGATATTTCGTTTTTTTTTTGTTTTGAAAAAATGATGTGTAGAGGTGCCGTAAGTCTGTTTTATAGGTTCCCAAAAAAATCCCATAAGTGAAAAAATGGGTTCTGCGAATTTTTGACGCTAATTATGACTTTTGCGTTTGAAAAAACGCAAATTGTATCTCATTCGTGAAATACTATACTTTACATTGATAACTAGATGTATAATGAATTGTTTAAACAATTGATTATTATTTTTAGCAATTTTCTCTTAGGGTAGAGATAGAAAGTCGCGATTTTTTCAACAAACTTTCACTTTTTGTCCAATATTCAATTAGAGTGAGGTGATACTCAATTAATGTTAACATACATAACGTTTTTAACAATTTATTATTACTGTTAATAATATTGTTTTAGAATAATGCTAGAAAATTGCAGTTTTTTCAAAAATTTTCCACTTTTTGTCCAATTTTCAATTAGAGTGAGTTAAATAATTAATTAAAGTGAACAAAGTTATTTGTACAAACAATTTATTATTATTAATACTAATCAATTTGAATAATGCTAGAAAGTTGCGGTTTTTTCTGAATTTACATCCATCTGTCTACTTTTCACATAGGGTGAGCCACACACAAAAAAAAAATTTCTGGCCTGGGGGTCAGACCATGTTTATTATATGTTTTTTGGGTCGCTGAAACCGAATCCGAAGTCCATTTTACCCCTACACGTCAGGTTTTTGACATAACCTGAAAACGTCTTCACAGCCACACAAAAATATGAAATAATTCTGGCTTGGGGTCACTCCAAGTAGAAAATAGACAAATAGTTTAAAATTTCAGAAAAACTGCAACTTTCTACTATTATAAGCAAAGAATATTATTACCAATAATAATACATTTTGTTCGCAATTATTTTTGTTAACTTGAATGAATTATTACTTCATTCTAATTGAAAAATGGACAAAAGTTGAAAATTTCAGAAAACAGCAATTTCTAGCATTATTCAAAGATAATATTATGAACAATAATAATGAATTGTTTAAACAATTATGTTTCTTAAAATTATAAACTAATTCCTCTCTACAATTAAAAATTGGACAAATACTAAAAAAAAGAATTTTGGACACAAGAAAATGCATTTACTTAAATCCTATTTCTTAGCATCAAGAAAATATTTTTAAATAGTAGTCATTTTTGTTTAAACCAGGCACATATTTTGTTGATCTAAAGAAATTAATTCTCTGGCTATATTTTCTTGATTTATATAAATATTTCTTACATCTGATTAGTCGATTAAAGAAATATTTATGTGATTCAACGAGATCGATTCTTTGAATTGATTCGGACGCATTTGAATCAAATAATTGTGCATACCAATGAAGCATTTATTTAGATGAACAAGATATTTTGTTTGCATAAATATTTATTTCTTCAGATGAAGGAAATATTTCATGTGCTTACTAGAATTAAGTAATTCATAATTCAAATATTTCTTTGGTACTTATAGTGAGCGTTAAATACGGCTTTCCACCTTGGAATTTCCATGTTGCGACAACGTCGTGGTCATCGCTGTGGACCTTACACTTGACGGACCCAAGTTCGATCCCTGCTGGAGGTCAATTTCTCATCGAATTTTTCTGTTTCAGGTTCATCAAGATTTTAAATTATGTGAATTGTTTGAATTGAATATGTATCATAATAACAATTATTAAGGTTGAACAATTATTAATGTTAATTATAATGTAGGCTGAAAAAATCCATTTGTTCATTTAGGAAAATATGTACTACAGTTGAAGCACGAACTACTTTATTGCACTCGCGCTTATTTTGGGCCAACGAAATATTTCTTTGAATCAGTGGGATATTTTTTTGCTTCAAATATTAAAAAATTTGATGTGAGGAAATAGTTTGAGCCTATAAAATATTTGCTTGACTTTAAAATATATTTCTTGCCATCAATTCACATTTGCTCATTTCAATTAAATATTCATTTATATTCATGGCACATTCTTTTGGTACAATGAGTCATTTATTTGGTTTAAAATATATATTTTTGTTTTCAATTAATATTTCTTTGATTCAAAGAAATATTTTCCTCCGACCAATAGGTCGCATTTTTGAATCAAACAATGTTAACTTAATCCTATTTAAATTTGTCTGGCTGAAAGAAATTCTTTTTTTCCTTCAAAGTGTATATATTTGCCTCAAATATTCTTTGAAAATGATCAGGACTTTCACTCGCTTCAGCCAATTGAAATTCACTTGGTACAAGTAATCCTTTTTTTTCAGTGAAATGTGGACAATTGTTGAAAAAATCGCGACTTGCTATCTCCATTCTGAGAGAAGATTGCTAAAAACAATAATAAATTGTTCAAACATTTCAGTGAAATATTATTTGTCATGTTTAAAAATAATTTAAAGAAACTTTGTAAAAATATTGCAGAAACATTTCACTAAAATGTTACTTGCCTTGTTCGAAAATATTTTCAAGAAACATTGTAAAAAAATTGCATAAATATTGTACAAAATCATTCATGAAAGATTTTGAAAATCTTACAATGAGACCTTTGGATAATGTTGCACACGGGTTTCAAAGACGTTTTAAAATTATTTCCATTATATATTTCCTGAAGTAAATCTAAAATATTGCAGAAATATTTCACTAAAATATTATTTGTCATGTTTAGAAATAATTGAAAGAAACTTTGCAGAAATATTGCAGAAAGATTGCACTAAAATGTTACTTGCCTTGTTCGACAATATTTCCAAGAAACATTGTAAAGAAATTGGATAAATATTGCATGAAATCATTCATAAAAGATTTCGAAAATTCGAAAATGCAACATTTTGACACCCTGGCGAAAGTATCGGATAGGATTTCCTTCCGAACCAATCCGAATCATTCCGGAATCTGTATCCGAACCAATCC
>JAABKJ010009514.1:0-11184 GCA_011634705.1 Andricus grossulariae
TGGGCTGGAAGCGGCCACATTACGCCTGCTTCACGTGCATGCAATGGCGCGTTTTCAAGGGGGGTCGGACAAAAAGTATATTAGAAACCCTTAAATTCTGTCGAATTCATCTGGAATCCCTGGGAAATTCTCCAATTTTTTTAAATCATTTGAAATTCCTTAGAAATTGTACAATCTCTTGAAATTTTCAATAATTTTATATTTGTTATTCAAACGCTAAATAATTTACACGTAAAAAATGAAAACTTTCAACACTTTACAATCGAGCATTTTTTAATTAAATGCCGTGAATTGCAAAATTTGTAATTCAAAATTTTGATCCATTGAACAGTTCGAAGATTTCTAGTTAAAAAATATAAATCCACGTTATCATTTCTGATGCTTTCTATTTCTGAGAATTCAGTTCTCAATTGTTTAGTTTTCAATATTTGATTTTTGATTGCTTATTTCGAATGAACAGTCAAATATTGCAATATATTAAGAAATTATGCTCTTTTTAAATTAAAAACTTTGAAATTAAATTAATTAAGGAATATTATAGATTGAAACAATATTAGAATACGATTTGGAATTAAATAAAAGCATTTATTTATGAATCTATTAATTTGAAAATTAAAAAAAAATTGAAATAGTTTATGAAGTTTAAATCGGACGTTTACATTTGTTTAACTACTAATGCTTTCAAATCGAAATAGTTCATTTTTAACGTTAGAATCTGTACACTTTTTTCATTTTTAACAAGTTTAGAATCGTCTTGAAAAAAGAATGTTAGTTCAATTTTTAGTACTCGAACTACAGGTAAATTTTAGAAATCACAAATTAATTTATATTTACAGTTTATCAGCTTAAGAATTTTGTATCAATAATTTTTGGATTCGCTGTCATTTTCCGGTATAACAAACACCTTCGTAATCCTATAAAATTCTTTGAAATCTCATTGTATACCGCTGTACCTTTTTAGATAAAATATATTTATGAAAATTCTTTGAAATTTTCGAACTCACTCAAATCTTGTGCAATCCCGTGAAACATCTTCAAATGTTGAGTATCTTATAAAATTCCTTTTAAAAATGTTTGCATCTTTGTACTCCTCTGCGATCCCGTAAAATCCGGAAAAATTCCTAAAATTCCCTAAAATCTCTTGAAACTTGAAATCTGGAGATTTCTTGAATTCTTGTAAAATACTCTAAAATCTTTCAAATCCCTTAAAATCCATTGAAATTTTTTAAATCTGTAGGTGTCCTTGGAGAGCCTTTAAATTACACATCCCATGAAATACTTTGAATTCCGTGAATTATTTTGAAATCTGTAATATCTCTTGAAAATTCTTCAAAAGATTAAAAGAATTGGAAATCTTCAAAATTATAAAAACTTTTACCATTTCGATTTTTCAGTTGGTGGATATGATATTTTAGCCAATCAGCGAAGACGTTTGAGAATATGTTTAAAGGCAAAGTAAAAAATAGTTGCCTTACGAGTAATTTGCGAAAATATTAGCTTTGGTGTTATTTTTTTAATAGTAGTAAAATAGTTGCATCGTTGAAAAAAGTGTCAAAAAGTGTCAATAGTGTAACGAGTCTGTGGCCTAAAATAGTAATATTTTTATTTTAAATTAAAAATTTCTAAACTCCTCTAGGTAATTTCTTGGTGTAAATGCGACTCCTTGCAGCAGGCGCCCAGTAGGAACCACCCTAGTCACGACTCTGCAAATAACGAGGTTCTATCTCGATACATGCATATTAAAAGGTTCTATCTCGAAGTTCTATCTCCAAGACAAGCACTTATTGTTTGGGCACATTGAAATCAATATTTCATTTATTAAACGGGTAAATTTATATTTATATTCATCTTCAATGCATACAAATGAAAATAATAATTTAAGACAAAAATCCGAGAGATTATTAATAATGACACTGTTAGTGAGCTTCCAGGCTCTCGGAAATGGATAATAATTTTTTTTCGGTGCGAATTTCATGGAATTGACGTCGTTGAGTGTGGAGGTGGCCATTTTCGCATAGTTGAAACAAAATGAGGCGGAACGACGAAACATTAATTAAAATAATCAGGCTCTGCACTGATGTTGCACGCTTCGGTAAATTGCTTGGCACCACTGGCCAACGCCACTGATACTCTGTTTATGTACGTACTTGAATGTACATATATGCAGCGAGAACGTGTGACGTTAGCAAATGTACAAAGTGCAACATTATTAAATTTTGAGGGTGTCATGTTTTTGAGGGTTTTACTCCTTAAACTTAATTAGAATAATCAGTGACTATATCATTAAACCAAACAATTTTAAAAAATACAGACTAATTGAAGTGTTGCCAACATATTATGGATAAACACCTTAATCCGAAGTAATTTCTTTGTTTCGAATTAAGACTTAATATGAGCATTATGAAAAGGTATCGTTTATACACAACACTAAATGTGAATTACTTTGCAATTATGATCTTCTCTTATCAGACAAATTGGTTCTAAAGTTTGGGGACTATGATTTATTCTTTAGCACTCGTCAAACTTGTAAAAATGTACATACAACAGTTAGGCGAGAATGTGAGATTGCCCAATCCGAGGAGGAAATTGAAAATTCTTCAAAGATAAGGACATACTTTTGAAAGTATTTGATATTTGGATGCAAAAAACAATATTTCTTGATAAAACACATACTAGCTTCCAGTTTTACTAAAAAATGCGTGCACATAAAAGTGCTCATACATCAGCTGTTATTGAAAGGCAAACAAATTATTTTCTCTCATACTTCTCCCATTTTAACTTCCAAATCTAAACAATTCTCCTACATTTTTTTACAAATTAACTTTTTTCATTCATCAGACCATGGGAAATATTTATGAAATTGTTTTTTCAATTCACACCTAAATGTCAAGGCCTGCAATTTAAGTCATCCCCGAAAGAAATCGAACTGATACAAAAGCTTCTAGTATAGACGTCTATAAATAAAATTTCCTTATTTTTCTTATTCTGTTATTTTTTTATAACAAAAAACATCACCGTGATATAGAAAAAATTTTAATTACTGATAAATATATATATGCCAAGAGAGTCAATTGCAGCCATCTTTAAAGACGATCGAGATAAAAGAAAAGATTTCAGCATAGTATCTAATAAAAATATTTTTAAAATTTCGTAATTTTTCTAATTCTTCATCTGCTGATAACAAAAAAACAATACTATGATATAGAAAAGCTTATTTCGTAACGCAATGTACATGCCAGAACCTTCAATTTGAACCATCCTCGAAGAAAATTCGATAATTTTTAGAGCATGATGAACCCTGTAACAAAGGACGCTCGCTATTAATATATAATATACATGATGATGCCTTTTTTTAATTGCTTAAATGCTATTCCTCTACCATGTAAGTGATTGCAGGCGAATTTCGGGCACACATTTGAGGCTAATTTTCACTGGTGTAAGTAAGTAGATCAACAGCAAAACGCCCCAAGCATGCAGGTTTCCTCCGGAGAGTTGAATTATGTTCCACGCTTGCCAATCGCCAGGTATTCATTAACGCTAATTAATCCCGACTCTTAATAATAGACACACGCTGGACCACTTGGTACATGTCGTTACATACGCTGATGAGTATCCTCGCTTTTAATACCGCATTGTTGTCGAGCTTATTTCGCAGACGAAAAGAGGAGAGATAAAAGAAATAAAAAGGAAAAAGCCTGCAGTAATGCTTCGTTTCGCAGTTCAGCAAATTTTCACGAAGATAGATCAGATTGAAGACAGAGCAAAATAACATCCCTTTTTGAAGCCCATATCATCCATCATCAGGAAAGAAATTTTCATTTCTGGCTTTGACTGGTAAAGTCATTTTCAAAAATGTATTATAACAACACGATGTCTCTAAGGGGACGTTCAAAAACGTCACGCTATCTTTTAAGTCAAAAATTTTTTCTTTGATTTCATTTGATAAACGCCTGAAATAAAACAAACTCAACAACCCAAAATGCTGTCAAAACCGGGAAAATAGGGTGTAATTACACGAAAATAGGGGAATAAATTGCTTTATATTAAATTAATATATAGAAACCCTATAATCCAAAATGAAAGGCTTAAAAACTCAAGTCAAAATACATTGCATTTTTAACGAAATAGTTGAATTTTCAAAAAACAAGGATTCATTTTTTACTACGAAAGATGAATTTTCAACAAAAGAGTTGAGTTTTGAAGAAACAATTGCATTTATAACCAAGAAGTTGAACTTTCGAGCAAAAGAGACAAATTTTCAAGAGAAGAGTTAAATCCTCAACCAGAACAGATTAATTTATAACCAAACAGTTGCATTTCAACCAAAAAAAAAAGATAAAATTTCTACCAAAAGGGATAAATTTTCCACCATGAAAGATGTTTCATTTGAGAGAGAAAAAATGTCAACCAAATTTTTGAATTTTGCACCAAAATAATAGAATCAACTCAGAAAGACAAAAATGTTCATTTTGAACCAATACGATGAATTCTGATAAAAACATTGAATAGTTGAATTTTTAACCAAAAACGATCAATTTTCAGCTAAAAATAGATTATTTAAATTTTCGGTTAAGGAAATTAACTTTCAATTTAAAAAAAAACGAATTTTCAACAAAATAGTTCAATCTTCAACCAAACATCAGAATTTTTAACGAAAAGAGATGAATTCTGAACCAAAAATATGATAATAGTAAGCAAAAAAGTGAAAAAATGGGAGTTCTTTTAAAAAGAGGTAAATAAGGGAATAGGTTAAAGACGATTAGGCCCTTATTTGAAAAACTTCACTAAAAAAAATTACCTAATCTTCATTTTTTCAAGCATCTCAAAAAATTGTTATTCACACTTATATTTTCCATGTGTTCACATTATGCGTTCGCCCCTCCACCTTAGGGCACAAATCGTCACAAATCTTTTGACCCAACTCCCCCCTGCTCATGCTGAAATTGAGATCGGGATTTGGAAAGGCCCCGGCTAGTTTTCCCTATTTGTGATCGGGCGCTGATCAGGAAAAATAGAGAGGACCAGACTAGTTCTGTAACGCTGTTTTAGGCGGGCTCTATCTAGAACTTCTAACCCTCTCTGTTTTTCGGTACGTTCAACATTCAGCTGTGATATGAATATATAAAACATATAATATACGATTTCAAAAAATAAATTAATAAATAAGAATACTTATAAACATACAAATTTTGGATACATAATTTGAAATATTTATATTTTGTTTCTTGAAAAGCTTCTCTGCATATTTTTGTGTTACACAACATCTCAATATTGCACAATTGCACTCTACTATGACAATCACTTATTTTCATTATTTTGCAACGGCTGTCACTTCTCAGTACAAATTTAACTGTTTCCTTTATAAATCACATATTGAAAACAATTCCATGTTTATTTTAAAGAAAATAACGTTATTGTGAGAGATGAAACATTATTTATATAAAATTCGTAAGTTATATCCACACTGTGCTATATATAATGCAGCGCCATCTTCAGAACTTTCATATGGACCTGGGGTATGCTGAGTAAGGTCCGACCTGTTCCTGACTAGAACTTTTTAGTAATTTTATTACCTAAGTCGGGCTAAAATACAAGATCGGGGCCTGATTAGAAGCACATTGATTTTCTGGTCACAAAGAATGGAAATTCCTAACAGCCTTAAAGGGTCCTGACTAGAACTTACTAGTCGAGTTGTTCAGTTGTTCTAGTGAGATTCTGATCCCTCCCTGTAAATAAAATGGGGACAAATAAGGCGATTTCTACATGGGTGGCAGTGTAAAGTACTTCTTGAACGGCTCCTAATAAAAAAATTTTATTTGATTTATTTGAATGGATCTACCTGAAGCTGGAAATGCATATCTTTACTATTATCTTCGTCTACGAAATACATGGAAAGCATCCACACTACCCCATCCATTGCACATATCGAATAGCAATGCAAACATTGCGCGAATACTCGTGCAGTGTTGGATTTGGCTTCGATCCACGAGTTATATTATCCCCACAGTACCAGTCAGTAGTAATATTCCTCTTCTCTTCTCTTGCACTTTTAAATTTCATGATGGATATTTCTTATAATGAAAATTGTTGGCCTCATTTATTTATAAGTAAATTTACTACCTCTGTTCAACATAGGTAATGCTCAATTAGTCAATTTGTATTATATTATATTTATGTGCTTGTACCCACTGTCACGTACGGTAGCAAGACCTGGACCTACGAAGAAAACGATAAGAGTAAAGTTAACGTGGTTGGCATGCATTTCCTGCGGAATATATGCAGTAAAACGCTATTGGAGAAAGTCTGTAATGAGTGGATCCTCAAACAATGTGATGTAGAGGAAACGTTGTTTGACAAGAGTACAAGAAATCTGTTGAGATGGTTTGGTCTTGTTAAGAAAAGTAAAAGACAGCGATTGACGAAACCACTGCGTTTAGCTTAAGCGAATGGTACCGTACTCAGAGGTAGACCGAGGAAAGAATGATGGGAATGTGTGAATGAGACTCTAAGGTGACACGATATTACAATCCATAGAAACACAAGAGCTTGCATGAATAGTTCAATGAATGTGAAGGAAGCAAAAGTTGTGTGCCAGGACAGGAAAGTGTAAAAAAATATTCTATAGAAAATATGTGATGAAAAGTATCAGCGGAGTGAGAAACGCCTGGAACGAAATACCTTGCATACTAATGGCCTCGCGCAGAGCAATTTACTTACTAGATGTGATTAGAGTAAAGAGTATCGATCTTACTATGGGATTATCAGTCAGAGTATGCATATTTTTGTGTGATCTAAGACGTATGATGACTCTGTAAGGCTCTCCACCTAGGGTGATTGCTAGAAAGATTGATCAGTTGCCTGTGACGGAGTGGTGTTGTGAAACGAACGTGTTGCTTAAATAAGCAATACGGGAGTTCTAGATTGATCTAAAATGTATACCTCTTTCTATACTTCCCTCTCCCACTATTCTCATATGAATTCCTTGATCCCCGGTAGTATAGCGAGGCTAGAATCGAGCGAGTTATGCTTACCCCGAAAAGGACTTGGTTTCATGGTTTAATAATAATAATAAAAAAAAGTAGCGTACGCTAACGTCCCTGGACTTTTATTTTCAATTAATAATTATCAATAATTTCAAATCAAAATAGTTTGAAATTAAAAGAATTTATTGAACGATTTTAAATTAAAAGCATTCCAAATTAAACAATTTTAGATTATTTAAAATTGTGAAAAAGGGCAATATTTCAGATGGAATGAACAGGAATTAAACTTCTACCTTTCTAAATAAAACCGTTAAATAATTGAATATTTTCAAGTTGAAAGTGTATGCAATTGAAAAAAATTTAATCAGAAGCTCTCGAAATTGAGAAATTTAGACCAAATTATGAAAATTGGAAAATTTTGTCAGAAAGGAGTTAAAAGTGTATCATCTCTCATTCAAAGCTTTCAAAATCAAACATTTGAATTGAAGAATCTCGAAATTGTATAAATTCATAATACAATTTCGATAATAGGACAATTTCAAAACGTTCAAAATTTGAGAAATGAATAATAAAAATTTAATAATTTGAAATTGAATGTTTCAAGGTTGAAGCTTCTAAAATTCTATAATTCTGAATGGTTATTACATACAAAATTATAATTTAACATAAAAATTGTTTATAAAATTTGTCTAGGATCAAAAAATAAATTCACCGTCATTTCCAATGTTCATAATAAACAAATTTTCAATCATAAACCTTCAGAATTTAATGAAACATTAAAAATGACAAATTTATAATACGAAACGTTGAGAGTTAAACGAATCCGGTCTTCATTTTAAACGGAAAACAAATTAATTACCTTAATTAAATTTTTATTTCAATCAAAATTTAAATTATTTCACGTAAATTCAAATCGCTTTAATTTTACGAATTTCAAAATTGCCCATTTTAATTTATTTTAATTTAAAAAGCACACCATTTTTAATTACAAATCTTTTTATTTTCAACATTTTATTTTTATTGAGCATTATTCTTCATTCCTGAAATCTTCTAATCTTATATTTTTCAATTTTAATTAATTATTACATTAAAAATTAAAAAAGGAATACAAAACAAGGTCTCTAAAGTGCTGTGCTTTCAATTTTGGAAATTGCACAATTTTAACGATTTTAATTCGAAATGGTTTGATTTTTATCAAAAGCTGAGTTTAAAATTTGCAATGTTTTGGAACATTTTTAAATGAAAAATAACTTAGTTTTGAAATGCCTAGTTTTGAAATCTTCTTATTTTTAAGGCCTCAATTTTATAAATTATTTGATTGATTTGTCATTGTTTTGAATTTATTCTGGAGAAACTTAATTCAAAATTGTTTAGATATAAATCCTTTAAACTGAAAATTGTGCTAATACCAATTCTTTCAATATGATATTCTACAAAAAATTTATGAAACCTAGACAGTTTTGTACGTTTCAAGTTCAAACAAAACAATTTAGAATATTGTATTTATCGTAGATAATTCTGTATATTACTATAGGTATAATACTATATAATATAAGAATGAATATTTCGTATGAACCTAGGCGAAAAGATTATGCATAAATTTAATTTGTCTTATACAAAAAATGTATAACACAAACAGAAATTATATATATTTCCAACTATACGTATCATCTTTTCGTCCAGAAAATGTATATGAACAAGTAATCAGTTTGTGGTTCATATAATAAATGAAGATTTTTTAAAATTATATTTTAAAATAAGAGGTGCCATTAAGGCTTTTTTTTGTTCGTAGTTATAAAATAAATTTTATCTCCTAAATAATGCCTCGAAATTGGTTATTAATACGGAATAAGTGCAAATTTGATTAAAATTGAAAAATACCAATTATTTTCCTACGGTCGTCAATCTCTTGCAGAAGAATGATTCAATTTAAATAAAAACTTAACCTTATACATTCAAATCACTTTTTATAGAGAAGTGTGAACTATTTAATGTATTTTGCAGTATATGTTTGTAACTGTTTTATGTACGATTTCCTACTTTGAAGTTAGAGTTTCATTATACGAATTTTACAACCGCGCAAATGCCGCTTGTTTTGGAACGAATCCATGATAGTTTGGCAAGGTTTGTCTCTTCGTTTACACAGACACTCCATCCATACTTTTTTGGCATTTAGGAATTTTGAATTAACAATTAATTGTTATTTTTATTTTCTACTTCCGAATGTACAATAAGTAGTCCCTAAATTAAAGTAAATTCCAGCTTAGCTTAATGCCAGATTCAAGATTCCAGTTCTTGGGCATTCCTACAAAAGCTGAAATACTTAAAAACTGCTTGAAATAAATAACAAATAAGTATGTGTAAATTCTCTACTTATATAATTTTTCATCGCCAGTATAAAAGCGGTGATCGACATCTAAAACGCTATTGGAGAAGAAACGCCCTTGAAGAAAAGTAATAAAATAAAAAAAGTTGGCTTCAATTTTTCACTATGTATGAAATATGTACTGCTACCTAATTGCCGTCAGTCTTGTACGCTCTTGGCCTTTGGGAAACTGGTGTAGACTTGCTGAAAGTGGGTGGACACAGCAAAAGCACCTGTTTGAAGAGCACTCTAGAAACACGAGAAAATGTCGACAACCCTTCCATCAAGATATTTTACCACACAATCTGTTTACCAATATTTACCCTTCGCGAAACATTCAGTATCTCACTTTTTATTGTGACAAATCGTAATATCGATTTATCATCACGTGATCACAATAAATTCCAGTTAATCAAATTAATCCCGAAATTGGATCAAAATTATATATGAAATGCTTTCATACAGATTGCAGATATTTTATTCAATCAGCAAATGTGCATTCAGAATAATCCGACTCTCACGCTCAATATAGATGGGCATTCAAATTTGAAAACTGTGCTTTCGAAGAAATTTCGTAGAGAAATACTTTTCATATAGAGAAGAGATAGAGCCATAGAGATTTAGAGCACAATATAAGAGATTTGGAATTTTTCTCCCATTATAAAATTCAAAATTTTCTAAAACATTCCATGTTGATCCTAGGAAATTCTAAATCTTCCACAAGAGGAAGTCGGAACTAGGTAGATTTGCATAAATAATTTTTTTTTTTTAATAATTAATTCGTTTGTTTTTGTTGAAAATTCATTTTTTAAACTGAAAAAATTTAACTATTCTAGTTGAAGATTCACCGTATTAGTTGAAAATTCATATCTTTGTTTAAAAATACAACTATTTTTGGTTAAGAGTTCATTCTTTGTGGTTGAAAAATCTTCCGTAATATTTTTGGTTGAGAATTCATCTTTCTCGGTCAAAAGTTTTACTAATTGGTTGAAAATATGATTATTCAACTGTTTTGTAAGAAATTCGCCTTTTTAGCTTGAAAATTCAACAAGTCGATGGCTTTTTTCTCTCCTGACTGAGAGGTCTTTCCTTGTTGCAAATTCTACTCTTTTTTTTCAAATTTCGTACTTTTCGTTTGACAATTGATCTCTTTTGGTTGAAATTTTATTTCTTTGGTAAAAAGCAAATATATTGTGTGGAAATTCTGGCTTTTTTGGTTGAAAATTCAACTATTTGGCTTAAAATTCGTCTGGTTTAGTTGAAAAGTAATCTTCTTGGTAAAAAATCATCTTTTTGGCTGAAAATTCAACTACTTGGTTGATCAGTAAATTATAATCTTAAAAGTTAATATTGTTGCTAATAGATTCGTCATTTTATTTGCAAATTTACCTTTTCGGTTGAAAATTTAACTATTTTGTTCAAAAGTCGTTTTTTTGGTGTTGTTGCAAATTTATGATTTGTAGTGGAAAATTCAGCTACTTGGCTGAATATTTATCTATTTTAGTTGAAAATGATTGTATTTTGTTAAGAAATCGTCTTTTTTGTAACAAAAAGCAAGCTAATCCTTTTGGTTGAAAATCATCTTTCTAGTTAAATATTCAACTACCTAGTTCAGAAGTATATTATGTTAAAAATTTATTCTTTTAGTTGAAGATTCATCATTGTTGTTGAAAATTCATTTCTTCGGCTGAAAATGTATCTACTTTTATGAAAATTCGTTTTTTTTTTTGTCGAAAATTTATCATTTGTACTGGAAAATTCAACTATATGGTTAAAAATGTATCGTTTTCAGTTGAAAATTCAATTATGTAATTTAACATTCATGTATTTCGTTTA
>JAABKJ010009515.1:0-11184 GCA_011634705.1 Andricus grossulariae
AATGGAGCAGTTAAATGTTAAACTTTAATATTTTTACACATGGAAGGTATTATCTACATTTCAAAACGACAATTAAATAATGATAACAAGGAAGAATGTAATAAAAAAATAAATTATCAGATGAAAACAATTCTTCATAAAAATAGATATAAAAAGCGACGTAAAAGTCCGGCGACGTAAAACAAATAATTTGTGCAACATTTTTGTATTAATACTTATCTAGCATAAGTGGATTTAAAAAATAAAATATATACTTTACACTTTCAATCATTTTATGAAAAATATTTTACATACATTTTTTGCATATAGAAAAGAATCCATGCAAAATTAGACATGTTCTATAAGCACAGTCGCAGAATATATCAAAGAGAAATTTTTGGTTGATTGAATAATTCAAGACGTTAAAACAAATTATTCTCAAAAAAATTAAAAACAGATTTTCACAGAAGGAAAAAAATTATATTTTTTGAAATGCTTTGTTCAATTGACATTGGGGTCTGCGTATGAACAAAAAATGAGGAATAGTAAACATATCATAGCTCTGATGAAGGTTTTGCTTTATGTTTATTTGTTCATAATCAAAAGCTTACATTATTGAATATCAGCGTTGACTGCTCAAAATTTATTTATAACTCTATGTGATTTGTTTTTTATATATCATTTCACAAATATTAAAACGTAAGTGGTGGACATATTATCGACTAATATGAGCACGTGGATTATTATTCAACCTTCCATTTCAATTATCATACGTAAAGTGGATGGTCTAAAAATATTATAATATTTTTTTCTTCGATAGACATTGTAACATCACATGTCTCAATTCAATGATCTAATTCGAGCGGCTCCAGGACGAGTACGTGTTGAAATTTGCACAGAGTTTCTCTTACAAACTGTGAAATAAACTTTTTCGAAAAATAGTATTAAGATAGACAAAACCACGCTTCGACAAAGCATCGCCATAAGTGATGCTACATCGAAAACAGTAACAGGCTGATATTTTTGTTCAGCAGGTGCATTTATCGAGGAAATTTTGCTGTTGCTCCTGTTCTCTAGAGCCTTTGACCATATGTGTTTCAATATACCAATTTCCCTGAGTTTTGTGATGCTAAAACATTAATTATGGTATGTAAATAACGAAATTAAAACCGTAGATTTAGTATTGTATAAGTATCAGTGATAAGATAAATATTTCGTTATAATCAATTAACGATTAAACAATTTAAACAATTCCAAATTCCTTAAATGCAACTTCTAACAAAAACAAAATATGAAATCATACTTTATTGCCTAATTTTTAATTTTGTCAACTTACTGGCAATCGTTTAAACAGTATTCTTTGTTTGAGACTGATTTTTTCGCCTATTAAAAGGTTCTAACTACAAATGATTCCCACAAAAAATAGGTATTTTTGTGGGAATACTTACTGATAATTAATAGCTTCTCTGTACGGGCTGTTCTTAGGCAAATACATACGGTAACCTCCGTTGCCTTGAAGGTAAATTTTCACCAAATTGCACGGTATGTTTGTATTAACAGACAAAAAAGATAAACAGTCAGGTGCGAGGAATGCTATGTTTTCACTGCAAATCTAGAACGATTAGGAGTTAATTTGGCATCGAAGGAAATATCAAATAATAATAGCACAGTAATTTCTTCTGGAACGACTTATTCGAATATATGTGTGATAAAATAAGTTACACCAGATAAAGTTAAACATCAAAGAGATATATTTTAGACACATGAATTTTGTATGAACAGATTTTTCAACTAGGATCTTTACCAGATTTATAGCATCTTGATCGTTTCTTGGTGATTGTTCTCTCGGTATGAGCTTCTTTTTCATTTCTATCCATACTGGATCCTAAAAGAAGATACGTGGCAATGAGAGGCACCCTGAGATTATACGGCTTGGAAAAAAGTTATAAAGTATTCTATATTTTCCGATAAACTTATTTTTAGAACTAGAGAAAGTATTGTCAAGGATAAAATTCTAATTGGAGATAGAAAAATATAATTTTTGGTGAAACGACGCAAGATATGAAAAAAATGTATGCACAAAACTTAACCAAAAATGTTCTACACATTTGTTATCAATCATTTTCCAACAAGATGCATAGTTTTTCTTTTAATCGTAAAAACTACCGTTGAAAATAAAAAAATTAAATTTTGGTATGAATCAGTCATGAGAGAACACGGATATCTCTGGCATGATTAGCAGTGACTCCTGTATATTTTTAGGTTCAATTCAATTCTTTTCGATCCCCCTCTTGAAGTTGTCTCCAATTTTCATCTGTGGCGGCTAGACCCGCACGTATTGCAAGCCTCAGTGCGCTTTTTGTTTTCCTCAGCGCATGGACATTTGTCAAAACTATGCGTAAGGAAGATTGCTGCAGCGGAAGTCTATAGATTCCTGGTTGGGGGCAACCTTAGTGATGTTGAGGTGAGAGATCTACACGATATCAGTAAGCACATGGTATTCGAGGATAACATTCTCGCTATGCAAACTGATGTTCTTTTGTGAAAATTATTCTTTATGAAACCCTTTGAGGTCATCTTCCCTAAACGGGAAGAATGGTATGATGGAGGGAGAAGGAAAGAACTATTCAAACAAGGAGTTCTCATTTAGTACACAGACGGCGCTAAGGATTCATTGTCTGAAATCTATAGGAAGAAGCTCAGGGCTGAGAGAACGACACCACTGGCTAGATTCCCTACAGTTTTCTAGGCCACAATAATAAATATTGAAGCTTGCCTGAAAGGAAAACTGGCTTATTAAGGCCAGCACGTTTATATTTGTACTAACAATCAAGAAGCACATAAGGCTCTTGCATCTGGTGAGCGTACTTCGAGACTAGTCTGGAGTTGCCTTCAAGATCTTGTTAAGGTTGCCGGTAAAAACTGGCTTATTCTGATCTGAGTTTCCAGCTATGAAGATATTAAAGGTGATGGGTAAGTAGATGCACTGGTTAAGATGGGGCTTCATGTTCGCTGATTGATCCGAAGTCCTACTGCGGTATCTCGTACACATGGGCAAAAGTAGCCCTTGGTAAATAGCTCTCGGACAAGCATGCAAGATATTGGAAGGGAAACAGAAAAATGCTACATTATAGGAATTTTGTATCTGGTACATGCATTAAGAGGACTAATAAACTTTTGAACATGAAAAGAAGGCAAATTAGTGTCGTAGTAGGGATGCTTACTGGATACTGCCGACTGAGAAAACACTTGACCAACATGAGGATAAGAGACAACCCTCGATGTTGAAACTGTGCAAATCAGCCTTTGTCGTAAAGATAAACCTCATATGAGATAGATAAATTTAAAAATCTAGAAAAAGTGCAGGAGCAGGACTGAGTAACTTTTTGCTGCATGTATGTGATTAGTAGTTTCTTCATCATGTTTTCGGGTTGATCTACCAATGGACGACATTTTGGAAAAAGGAAACTAAAGGGGCCAGAAAACTTTTTCGAACATTTTTTCAGAGAATTATAGAGACCAGATGCTTTATCTTGAAAAAAATATAGTTCAGGATTTTTTCGATCTTCTTTAAAAACTTGTTTGATTAGTTTCATAATAATTTTATCTATCGAAAGAACACTTAGATTTCTATGCGATATGTCTATTATTGAACGTTTCACTCCATATATGTTCGTTTTCTCTTTGAATTTTTTTTTTCAGAAATATTGATAACTTTCATGACATCGGACATAAAATAACTATGATTCTTCCCGAAACGTCAAAAACGATTTCTTCTGGTCTCCCGGAGGCCTGACCTGACTTTATTTCTTGTCGGCTCAAGTACACTGAAATGCACTGAAGCTCTCACTAGGTGCGGGTCTAGACGCTACTTACGAAAATCGAAAAATTGGATGAGATTCTATACAGTCAAGGGGCAGTTGAATCAAAGAAAATAGTTGAAGGAGTGAAAAACAGACGTATATCTCGCAAGGGAAGATGTACTTATCATTTTTTACCCTTCGGGGAAGCAACGTAATCATTAAAAATTAAAAAATTAAATTTTTGAGAAAAGCCACAAGATACAAAATAAATGAATGGATAAAATACAATAATATATAAATTGAAATATAAATATGATATTTTTTTTTATAAGACGCCAGTTATTGTTTAAATCGTAAAAAATAACATTGGGAAGGAAGAAATTACAATTTTCGAAAAACCAACAAATGATTTGAAAAAATTTAAATTGAAAACACGGGCTTATTTATTTACAAAAAGTAAACACTTGCTGGTGAAGCCAGAAAATGTTTACTAAAGTGTCTCCTTCATATATATATATATATATATAATCAAAAAATAAGGTTAAACAACCACCGCAGGGACCCACTAGGAGCAACTGCAATCTAAAAAAATGACATCGGCTCCCAGTATGACCGCGGTAAATCCCACTCATCGCCACGTCTCACAATCGTGAGATGGTGATAATATTCGATATTGGATTTAGCTCCCTGGATTGTGTCCTTCTGAGAATTGACGCCGCGCCGCGGGTGTGGGTGAGAGGAGCTGCAGGGGATGTGCAGTGTTCACTCAGGCGTGATAGAACAGGAGTGCTGCAGTAAGGCGCTGTACCTCAACGTCCTAACTGTGTAATTGCGCCATGACGCTGCATCAGTTCATTTGGATCGTGCGATTGAATGAGCCTGTAGCAATGCATCTCTTTGACCTTGACAACAGGGCCGTCTGATACGCGAATATATGTCGTGAAGCAGTATCTCGAAGTTATTGGCTCAATGTTAATCAACAGGAGCAGTGAATATCGATTCATTTTAATCAAAAATGTTATACTGCGATTTAAAATCAATTATTAACTGTAAAGTATCTTGTGAATAGTTGATTGAAATCCATATTCCACCTGAATAGTCTCAAATTGGTGAGGCTGTTGTAGCTCCCTAATGTGTATGTATGCAACAAAGAAATCATATGTGAAGAAAAAGTATTGGATACATAGAGAGAGTATGATCATGTTGAATCGTAAAATATGACTTGTCATAGGAACACAATCGTTTTGAAACCATCGTTTTAAAACCATCGTTTTGAATTCCATCGCACCTTTTTATACCCTTGAATCGTCGAGTGTTGACGTAAGAATTGTGAAAACTGTGTTTTTTATGGACAGCTAATCTAATATTGATGAAAGAAAGTGACATTCTGTTGAATAACCTTTTAGTAAGTCTGGTTATGGAACAGCATAATGCGCGATGCACTGTGCGCTACGAAAAGGTGTGTGCTTTCCATTCGAAATGTTTCGTTGCAAAAGAGTGATGTGCTTCTGAATGCTGCTGAGTTCGAGTAGTGTAATCAAGTGAGCAACAGAGTATTTGGACCGATTATTCAAGAGTAAGCTCTCATTTCAAACCACGCAAAAATATTCAACGGAAGTGGATCACACGCCCCTGGCTGCTTACGTTTGGAGAAACCTGGATTCAATTCCAGCGTCATTCCCAAAGCCGGCACACAATCCAGGATTCACTGTTCCTCCCCCCCCGCTTCCACACACACACAAGTATATGTATATATATATTCATATTTACGCTTCAGTTATACTTACTGTCGTATGATAATCATAAAGGAAAGGACCTGCTGCTAACCTATAGGATTTGTCATTCGAAAATTCTTCAATTGAATTAAAAGGTAATCTTTCCTGAAGGATAGTCAATTCACTCACGAAAGATGCCGAGTAAATCGCAAAAATCAAGAATCCAAAAAGGGAAGTCGAATAATAAAATAATCGCAGAGCCAAACTTTTCGGAAATTCTGCAGAGGATTAATAAGGTCAATTTTGTTCATAAGATGGTGTATCACATAGATTAGTTAGTATTTAGCGTAATGATCTATATTTTCATACCTGGTAATCCTTGTTGAACGTAGCATCCCCAAACATGTAAAAAATTTTGCGAAATGCCGCCGTGGTATGAGCCTTTTTCTACGTTGAATCTCAAAAAGGTAAGAAGAGTCACTGTGACTATAAGAGACACTATCAAAGCGCACCATGTTTTGTAGGTGAATGGCTAAAAATAAGAGCAATGAGCTTTAATACCTGATTTTTATAACATGAAAAAGATTATCTATTTACAGATAGAATAAAAGTGACGCAGAAATTTGTTGAGGAACCATTTAGCATTGATGTTTCGCGATCATTACTTCTGCTGAGCAATTTTTCAATGGTTATGATCATCCTGAAAACTGACTTCAATATAATTATACATTTCAACATTATGATTTCGTGTACCTTGAAATAACCAGACCACAAAAATTCTACTGCAGATGTTGGCTTTCTTATGCAAAGGCATACTTTTAATAATGTTAGAGACATAGTGAAATCCGATAAAAGTAAGAGTCTCGGATCGTTTCCAACAAAATCTATAATATCAATCTTATTATTTTCAATTCGGCCCATAGTACCTGACCATGTCTTGCTGCTTGCGTTCCAAGACCCAATGCCAAAATCTTCGATTTCAACATTTTTTGTCGTAAAATTTCCAGCGAGTTCAAGGGCAAGCGATAAATCATTTAAATATTTATGGAATTTCTGATGTATCTATAAAAAAATATACACATTCAATCAAGGCAATATTACAGTATTTGTAAACCATACTTTAGAGACCTGAAATAAAAATATCTCTAAAATTTGGCCAATTTAGGCTGCGGAATTCAAATATTTGAATACTGATTTAAGATCGAAAATGTTCATTTGAAAGCCTTGAAAATTAAATAATTTATGGAATATACAATAAGTCTCTACATTTTTGACCTAGAAAGAGCAAATATCACATTCAGCAATGCAGAATCAAGGGTACGAAGCTTTTCTTCTTACATGAAAACGAGAATAGAAGTAGATATAAAAATATATCACAATTTGAAAAGTTGACTCACCATTAACAAAATTAAAAACCAGAAAACGGATGTTCAAGATAAATGCAAATCTGAAGAAATAATTCATTAAATTATGGACTTTTGTGCATTTCGCCAACGATCATTTGATCAGATTGGTGGTAGAAATGCTCGAAATTTTAGATTCATTAGAAATATTTGAAATTTGACAGTGTTTTAGGATTTTAAATCTGATGCTCAAAACAGAATAAAATATTGTCATGATTTGAAATGTTAATGTCATCAAAACTCCAAATGGACTTTAAACAATAGGAGAAAACTTCAACTTGAAAGCCTTAATATTTGAAGATTTCAAATTCATTCCTGGAATTGTGACTGTGAATGTGAGTTCTGCGATTTTTGGAAAAGTAACGGGGGAAAAACTTAGAGTTTTGAAATCAAAATTCTGCACCCTGTCGCAACATTTAGAAAAAAACATATTTCCAAAATTATTTATCTTACCGAAAATCTTTCTATGCGTAGAACTTTTCCATTCAGAATATCGTTAACGCTTTGCATTAATTTTTTAGATTTAGGAAGAATTCCTCTCGTTGGTTCCCAAGTAACCCTTTCATAGATTGTCAGTTGATTTTTATTTGAAGCGTGCCATTCTCGAACTCCAAAGTCTTCATAGCATTTTACGAAAGATGAAAAACTTTTGCTCAGAAGAAATGGATTGCCAACTGGATTCATGCAAGAGTTAACTAGAGGAGATTTGAATGCTGTCACGAATAGAATCAGATTTGTAACTCCATAGAAACTTAGTTCTTTTGATAATTCTTTCATTTTAATCACGTCACTTTCGCAAGTGATGAAAACTACATTCATTGGCTTTTTAACATATCTCAAGCTTTTGGTATAATCATTTGGCAAGAAGCCCTCTTCCAAATTCAATGTAACTGTCATAATTCTTGCTCTCGACAACAAGATTTGTATATTAAAAATAGTATTTATCTGGGAGACATCTACACAAATAAATACAAGGTAAAAGTATATATTTTAATATCACGAAATATTCATCAGGAATCATGATTGGGACACACGTCTCGTTTGTGCCACGCTCGAGATATGATTTGTCTAGTGTTTTACTCCCTTCTTTGGACCCTAGGACCCTAGGACTAGAAAGGTACTGTCTGGAGGCAGGATGTTCTTGTATCTATGAAATATTGCTCATGCGTGGAAAGGTCCGGGATTTGACAGTCGCCCATACAATTGATTAATTTAACCAATCATGTTTTTAAAAAGCAAAATAATCTGTCAGCATTATTTTTTCATGAAAATAAGGTGAGGGTGGATGAAGTATTTTCGTTGTGAATAGGCACTTCGTTGAATATAACCGACTATGTATTCAAATTAGGACAATTGCTTAGGATTAGAATGAAAATAGTCGATTTTATTATTTGATTGAATAGAATCAAAGAAACAAAAAATATTAAGAAATGCCCACCTTAGGCAATTATTTTTTTTCGGAAATATTTAAGAAAGTAAATTTTTGTCCCACATGCCTTACCACGTGCCTTACTCTAAAACTCATGACAGTCCGTACCGTATGCTTGAAATATGCTTTCTACCGGTATCGATAGTGTATACACTTCGTAAAAAATGTAACTTTTGCAAGTTTTAACACCGAAAATTATAGTTAGTTGGTTTATATGGGGCGCGGAACCCCGATGGAGCCGTCCTAGCGCTCAAGCTATGAAACCTATTGTGCCACACCCTCAACTATTCGCTCTCAGTAGTTGACTCTAAGGGTTTGTTGTGTGAGCCTGGCTAGTTCCGTTTATGGGGGTTTACTTTATTTTGTGCATGCGGCAGTTCAGGTCTTTGTATCCTTTAAGCATCTGAACCACTTTCCTTATGTCTTCCTGGGGTAAACCCAGCATCTCCCGGGCTCTGTACAGTTCCCAATGAAGATTTAAGGAATGTTCAAGAGAAATTTTGTTAATCAAGTTCATTGAATATTTATAAAGTGAACATTTTGCACAAACATTCCCAGAACATTCGCGAGATGCTCGTGAAAAATTTGTGAATGATATAAAATTGATTAATGTGATGAGAAAAATTTTCATGAGCATTCATGGAACTTTCCGGGAACCTTCCTTGATACGCGGACATTTACCTACTTCCGTAAACTTTTCTGGAACATTATTCTAAATTCTCTGAACCTTGTTTGAAATGTTGCAGGAATCTTCAGGGAAACTTTTGTGCTATCCGGGTGGTGTGAGATTTTCAGCCTTAATACAATTTAACCTAACTTGCGATGACGAAAGCACGCTAAATTTTTATATACGTTAATCCTAAGGATAATATCCTTTCTTAGTGAGGTCTTAAAACAAACAAATTTTCTGGGCTTCTCAATAACTATGAATAGACACATTTTTTGCGGATAATTATTTACAAAAACTGGACTATGAATACTTTACAAAAAAAAAAAAAACATAACCAGAAAAAATAACCTCTAACTTGAAACAGCTGCGATACCACCACAGAGATGCCAATTTTGACTGAAATTTTTCGCCAGTTTTCGATTATCTACTGTTGGTTATTTACTGTTGGAATATGTCATGTCCAATAAATAGTTTTCAAATATTCACAAATAATAAAGTACCAAAGCTTTGTGTCGATATATATTTTTTATTAAACTTGAAACTTTGACTATGATGTATGAACATGTCACAAAAATGTTTCATGCACTTAAAAATTGTGGATAAGCAAGCAAAGGTGGGTCTTTCTTCAGGTAAAAAATCAATATTGTGCTCTCACACATTAGTGAATTATAATATTTCAATGTTATTTAAGATTATCTACTGTAGAGTACTTTCCACTAGATCATTATGTTTATAGAGTGCATTAAATAGTAAAATCTAATAATATTACATTGTGCTGCGCATATGGGAAGTAGCGAGTATGAAGTTTGCTGTACAATAGTTACAACATCCTGCTTTCAGCATCTGTTGCACGCGATATTTTCTCCACAAAAATGCATGATGAAATGACCACGAATTACCAAAAATTTATAAAAATTTTTGAATATCAGACTCGAGCCATTATTTTTCAAATTTAGCACAAAGCTCTTCAGAAGAAATCCAAAAATTCTAAACTTTATGGAAATTGCATTATTACCTATATTTTTTTTTCCAATATCACCCCTAAAACTAAAATGCTACCCCGTAGAATACATCTTTTCACACCCTGCGGATTGAACTGGTCTACTGGAAATAGGGTAGGTTTGTGTCACCACTCTCGACTACAACTTTTCTAATCTTGCTCCTTTAAAGAACAGACTATCTCCTGGCCCCTATAACGCCTCATTCTGTATTTTTATTTTCTTAAAAAGTATCTTCTTAAATGTTTCGACCTTGAAAATGAATTTTTCCGGTATTTTTGCATGGCAATTTTGGTGATCAGCGCATGAAAATACATTGATTTACAAACTTTCAAAAATATCGGACGTACGTGCTTTTTGGAACATTACCACAACACTTTTCGGCAACTGAGTACAATTTATACCTGAGTTGCATGCATAAAATTTATGTTTCACTAGTTTTTAATTTATTCTGAATAGCTCCATTAAAATCAGTCAATAATTGGACGAGATATCCAATAAGGGTAGAAAAATCGATTTTCAGTGAATCATTGTCGTGGCTCTACTTCACTGTGATTTGCAGATGCGAAGGTTGACACTCTCCATCTTACTTATCGCACTACCACTCATCGCGACTTCCCCTACTCGTTTTGATCCCACTACCGAATTTCCAAAAAATGTTGAAATTCATTATAACCTATTTAATAAGTTATTTAAAATTAATTAATGGCTATCAATTCTAGACAAATACAAATTCAACCAAAATTGTTTTGTATGGAAACACTTACATGCCTATCCAGTCCAGAGTTCTTCAATTTTTAATTTTTTTTCTGAATAGAACTTGTAATATCATTTTTTAGGATTAGTATGTAAAATTCAAATAATAAATTCTGAATGTTCTCTGCTACTTGTTGCCTGAATTGTCAAATTTTGACATTACCTTTTTTGAATAGATTCAATTTTTTCAACCAATCAGATATGAGGGTAAAGCGCAAGGGGAGAAGGATTTTTGATGTAGTGAGGGAAATCACCTGACACGAATCACAGTCCCAGCCTTTCGCGATATGTGGAAGGGTACTGTATTAGGGATGTTCGATCTCGATTCGATTCTGCCAAGATCGATCCAAAGGATCCGATTAATCGATCTTTTGAATCGATTCTTTGTCTTCGATCTTTTGCATGAATCGATCCTTTATGTTGAGAATCGA
>JAABKJ010009516.1:0-11183 GCA_011634705.1 Andricus grossulariae
TCTGTACCTCGATCTGGTACTGCTTATTCAGATATTGCAAAATAATGTACAATTTTTATTTTTCATGATGACTTTAACATTTTCTCCTTACTTTGCACTAATTTTTATTATCATCCGACCTGAAAATGCGCCCAGTTTGAGCGCGCAAATAAGAAATTGTGATTCAAACCCCTCATAAACTACAATCATAAAGTGAAATAAAACATTCTTTTTCAAATAGACTTTGAAGAGGGTTATCAAAGCACCTACGGCCTTGACGATTACATGCTCATTGCGATACTCGCGCTTCGCGCTCAACAGCTAGGTTATAAAGACGACTGCTTTTGAAAAATAAAACCATGTAAACAGAATGAAACGGAAAATTTTGTTTACAAACTTAAAAATGCTCTTACTTTTTGAATTTTGATCGAATCAAAAAAATGTATGAGAATGGTTTCGAAATATATTTCATATATAGTAAAAATTTTGATTGAAATTTTTTAATCTATCAAAAAAAATTATTATTTCGAAATGTTGAAAAGTATATAACTTTTCAAATATCCATCGAAATAATAAATTTCATTAGGATAATTTTCAAGACTATCTCAGATCTGAAAGAAAATTAGACAAAAATTTCTGAAATTTGAAGAAAATTTTTTTTTCAAATTTTGAAAATGCTGTACAATTTTTAATTTTGGTTGGAAATATCTGGTTAACGAACTTAACCTTCATTTTAGGATTCTTAAAATGTTTCTCAAAGACTGACTCGATTCCACAAATCCTTCAAAAGTTAGCGCAGCTACAACATTCAGGTACATACAGACATACATACAGACAGACACCGACAAAATTTTATGATTTTCGGACTCTGTGAGTGCCGTAACGTGAAGATCTGTTAAAAACCAGAGATCGAAATTGTGGGCGATGACATTACACTTTCATTAATGAGAATGTAAAAATTCCTTAGAAAATTTTTAGATTCTTTTTCGGCATATTTGTAATTTTCAAAATTATATATATTATTTTTTTTTAAGAACTAACAAGATGGAAGATGCAAAATTTTTAGGCCCGAAATTTCCCAAAATTAAAAAATCTATTTTGATCACTCCACCATCTACTTTTTATTTGTTATCAATTTCGGTATTAAGTCCCTTTCTCATCATTAGCGATTTAATCTTTAAAGTAGCTTTACTGGTTATGTTTAGAAAATAAAAATATATCTTCATAAATTAACAAAAAATTTATATATTCACGAATAATACAAAAAGTGGCCAATATTTATACAAAAAGAGGCCTGTGATGTGAATAAAAACTCTTATAATTTCAAAAATATCGACAATGACACATTAATTTTATCGGCTAAATAAGGGTAATTCCATTTTATTTCCCCGAAGTTGGTTGCAGCCTAATTCTTAAACATTTTGATACTTAACTATAATAATAATGAATGTTTTTTTAACTTATTTAGCACACAAATTTAATAAATTACCGAAATTTTATTTAGAAATTTAGTTTACAAAATGCAAAGGTACAGAAAAATGTCACGTTTATGTACATTATAAAATAAAGAAAAACTTAAATTATAGAATCTAAAATTGTATTGAATCTAAACAGACGTATTCGACTGTCTTTATAATGCAAAAGTAACTACATTGGGATATAATGAACAAAACTTGTGTTTGAACAACTAAAAAATAACCATTTTTTAGCACTTCGATAGCCTTATTGAAAACGTTGTGTTCTATTTTTTTTCTTAATTAAAACTTACCTCCGTAAGCTTAATTTATAGTCAGATTTTTCATAGTTGTAGCCCTTTTTTTAAATATGTATACTAAAGTATGAAAATTTTCGTTCTTAAATTCGAGATTGAAGGTTTTGTTAATTTTCACGGATGCATGATGGAGGGAGAAAATGAAGAAATCCAGAATTTACATTTAATGCAAATCAGGTCCTCATTTTATCCCCCTGAAAATTGAATGTTTAAATATTTAGAAAACCTCAACTTAGTAATTACCTCAGTTAATTAAGCCTCAAAATAGCAATCTTTTTGGCTATTTTGAAAATTGATATTTCAATAGAAAGAGGCAGGGGGGGGCGCAACATTTTCAGGGGGATAAAATGAAGACCTGATTGAAATGTGCTGTAAATACTGATTTTTTTCATTTTTCTGGTTGCAAGTTATATAGTTATATAGTTATATAGTATATATTATATATTATTATAATTTATTATAATTATATGAGTTATAAGTAATTAATTTAGGTTGCTTTTACACTTTCAGAACATTTTTGATCACGAGGGGTAGGTATGCATGACTCAGGGGTCGTTTTTTGAGAGACGCATAATATGTCATCGGAGAAAAAAAAGAGCAAAAAATCTCGTATAACCATTAAAAAAAAAACCATAAATCTTTATAACCCGCGAAAATGAACAAAATCTCCGAACTGTAAAATTTTCAAACGAAATTTTTCAAATTTTAACATCAAAAGTTGAAAAAAGTGCTACAACTATGAAAAGTTTGCACATGTTAAATAAAAGTTCCAAGACGATTTGATTCAATTTTACATTTTAGAATTTGAGTTTTTCTCTATTCTATAATACACATAATTAATATGACATTATGGCCCTTTGCATTTTGAAAATAAAACTTATGAATAAAAATAAAATACAGTAAAGTCTCCAACATTTCAGCGTCCTTGAAACGTAGGGATGCGTTATTTTCAATGCTGGAGGGGGCCCCATCCTTACCGCGAGTGGGCAGTTTATATTTATCAACGACGTTCATTGGCTGTCCGATCTTGTATCGATGCGCCGCCCGTCGCATCGATAGTAATAAATACTAGCAATAATAATACAAATAAATACACCCGACATTCCTAGAACTGCTGGTCCACACAGTTTCTGAGCGCGTAGGACGAGAAGCGGTTGCGACTCTCGCCTCGGAAGGACCGAGTGCGCGAGTAGTCAGTCACGTATATTACGCAATATGATGCATTCCAAGTGAAGACGGTTCAGGCATTTATGACTTTTACGTTTATAATATTTTCTCGAAAACCTCGTGCGACGTATTCCCATAACTTGAAATGATGGAGACTTTACTGTAATTTCATACATTTATGTGATAAATAAGTTAAAAAAGCAATGAGTATTATTATAGTTAAGTATTAAAAAAAAATAATGGTAATAATAGGCCGCAAACACACTAAATCTGATGGTCGCGTTTTTGTTGCAATGGTATTCAATTTATACGAAAATCTACATCAATCTGTGGCATTAAAATAATTCATTTCTTTTACGCGCACTATAAATCATTTAAACCTATTTTTTTCATTAATACTTCATTTTTTATTTACATTTGTCATATAGCCTCATGTATCTGTCAGCAAGAAGCGCAGCAGTGCCGCCAGCGGATTAGTTCACGGCTGGCATCAAACTTTAGCCAGCGCTTTTGCACGTCGGTCGGATAGGGCTGTTCACTATTCATCCCTAACCTCCAAAAAATACTTCAAATCGTCGAATTAACACTATTTTGCGATGAGTAATGTAGTCGAACTACCTTATCATAATGGTTTCGAGGTCGCTAAATCCGAATCCACTGTTAGTTATACTCTATCTGGTCACTTTTCATCCCTAACCTCAAAAAATACTTCAAATAGTCGAGTTGACACTATTTAGTGATGATTAATGTAGTCAAACCACCTTATCTTATTCTTTCGGGGTCGCTGAAACCAATTCCAATACTCGCACAACTTTAGCTATTTAGAATTTGTCCCTAACCTCTAAAACTACCTTGATTGGCCAAGATTATACGTTTGAATATCATGTTGTACATCTCTGCGTTTTACAGGGTTGAGACCCCGAAAACATAAAGATAAGGTGGTTTGACTACATTCCAGCAAAAAAGAAAGCATTGATACGAATTGAATTGAAAATACTATGACACCCTGCAAATCCCGTTTTGCGACAATGACGCATTGGACCTATGTGTCAATGCGTGTAAATTCATGAAGACGGTATTTCAATTTTGAATTTTTCTATATGTATAAATGTGGTGCAAAAGTCTAAAGTCAGCGAATACACTTCAATGCGTTAGCATGCAAACGCTTCAACATTGGTCAATGCGTCTGAATTCGCGAGAGTAAAATACACACTTGGATTCGCCCTAATGCATCACGGAAAATTTCAGCACGTTTTGATTTATACAATTTAACCCGTAACAGGAAAACCAGCCTGCGGGGCTTATAGAATTCATTGTAAATGTTTAGTAAATTGTCTCGTAGCTCAGTGGCGGGTACTCTGCACTATGAAAACTCACTAAAAATTATTATAGTGAAATAAACTATTAGCGAAGATCTTTTTGCTCTTTTTTTGCTCTCCGATGGCATATAATATGTGTCCCAAAAAACTGCCCCTAAGTCATACATACCTACCCCTCGTGACCAAATATGTTCTAAACGTGTAAAAAAAGCTTAAACAACTTAAAGATGATTCAGAATTCTAAATTAATAACTTAACACTTGAAAATTCACCTCTTCTATATTTTTCCCTAAAACTACCCTATCACGTAAAAATTAGCAGAACTTACATATGCTTATATAAAACGCATCAAAAATAATAATATTCAGAAAACACAGTTGGCCGAGATTTTTTGCTCTTTTTTTTTCTCCGATGACATATAATGCGTCTCTCAAAAAACGACCCCTAAGTCATGCATACCTACCCCTCGTGATCAAAAATGTTCTGAAAGTGTAAAAGCAACCTAAATTAATTACTTAACACTTGAAAATTCACCCTTCAAAATTGCATTGAAGTTCTAGATTCATCTACTATATAACGAATAATAGATTCTCAATTTTTTTGCTCCTCGAAAATAAAGTGTCGGATCTTCATGCTGCTCGAATAATAGGTTTTAGATTTTTTTGCTGCTCAAAACTGAAATACTAGATTGTTTCGCTACTCTAGTTCGCAGTTATAGTTTATTCTGGTACACGAATAATAGATTAAATTTTTTTGTTTGCAACTAAAGTACACCAGAATTTTGGGCTTATGTTGCCAAACATCAAATCTGCAAAAAATAAAATGCATCAGCATTTTGGGCTTATTTTGGGCTTTCAAATGCACCAAACAAAATTTCAAAAACAACCCTCATGTACAAATAACCACCCCTGAGTAAAAACTTAAACCTGGAAAAAATCAGAAAGTAGTTTTTTTCAAATAGGCTTTTCTTGGACTCTTGAATGCTTGATTTTTTTTGCAACAACCATTCCAACAGTTAAAAATTCAAACACCTATCTGTAAATTCGAATTTGAATTTTCAATGAACCCAAAAATCAGAAACGCTATTCAACCTATAAAATTCCGAGTAAAGATCATTTTTCGGCAAAGTCGTACTAACGGTGGACAGAGGGGTTGGTTTTTGGCGTTACGGGTTAGAGCCCAAAAAACGAAGTTGGTATTTTTGAGAAGCCCGAAAATCAGAAACTCTATTAACACTGGAAAAAATAAAAAAGATTTCTTTTACAAAGTCATATCTGCTTGGTATCAAGATGTTGTTTTTCAACTTTCAAGGTTGAGGCCCAATAATCGGAGTTGGTATTTTTGAGGAACCCTAAAATCAGATACTAATGACACTGTAAAATTCTAAAAAATATTATTTTGACAAAGTCATATTTGCTTGGTATCAACGGGTTGTTTTTCAACGTAGAGGGTTAAAGACGAAAAATAAAAGTTGGTATTTTTGAGGACCCAGAAATCAGATACTCCAATGATACTGAAAAATGCTCCAGAAGATTATTTTTTTACTATTATATCTGCGTGATATCAAGGGGTTTATTTTTAACAATAAGGGTTTGAGCCAAAAAAAATCAGAGTTAGTATTTTTGCGGAGCGTAAAAACAGGCACTCCAATGACAATGTAAAATTCATAGACCATTATGTCAAAAAATATTCTTTTTACAGCATCCGCTACATGAGAGTGTATAGTTTAATAAATCAGGGAATTTCACATTGAATTCTGCTGATTCGTAAGTAACTCTACGCTTATAAAAACTTAAGTCTGGTACCAATAGTTTCCTACATATGAGAAATAAAAAATCTGTTATTTGAGTACGAGAATAATCCTGGACTTCGAATTCGAGTAGCAAAAAAATTCACTACTTTAATTTCGAGGAGCCGAAAAATCAGCAATCTCTTATTCGTGTAGCAGAATAATCTAAAACTTCGAATGCGAGTCGCAAAAGAATCCAGTACTTCCATTTCGAGGAGCCGAAAAATCGGGAATCTATTATTCGTGTGGCAGAATAGTCTATAAATTCAAATTGGATTAGAAAAAAAAACGGGTATTTTATTTTCGAGAAGCAACAAAATTTGGAATGTATTATTCGGGTAGCAGAATAATCTAGAACTTTAAATTCGAGTAAGAAAGAAGTCCAGTACTTCAATTTCGAGTAGCAAAAAAATCCACTACTTTATTTTCGAGGTGCAAAAAGACTGTAATCTGTTATTTGTGTAGCAGAATAATCTAGAACTTCTAATTCAAGTAGCAAAATAATCTAGTATTTCAGTTTTGAGCAGCAAAAAATCTGGAATCTATTATTCGAGCAGCATGAAGATCCGACACCTTATTTTCGAAGAGCAAAAAAATCAGTGATCTATTATTCGTGTCGCAGAATAATCTAGAATTTTAAATGCGAGCAGCAAAAAAATCCGGTACCTTATTTTCGAAGAGCAAAAAAATGAAGAATCTATTATTCGTATAGTAGATGAATCTAGAACTTCGCATTCAAGTAGCAAGGAAAATTCATTACTACAATTTTAAGGAGAAAAGAAATAGGGCATCTGTTATTCGTTTAGCAGAATGATCTAGAACTTCGCATTGGAGTAGCAAACAATTCAGTACTTTAATTTCGAGTAGCATAAAAATCCGATACCTTAGTTTCGAGGAACAAAAAAAATGTAATCTATTGTCAGTGTAACAGAATCATTTTTGAACTTTGAACTCGAATAGGAAAACAATCTAGTACTTTAATTTCAAGAAGCAGGAATATCGAGAATCTATTAATCGCGTAGCAAAATAATCTGGAACTTCCAATTGGCGGAGCAAAAAAATTCTGTACTTTTATTTCGTGAAGCAAAAAATCGGGAATCTATTATTGGTGTGGCAGAATAATCTATAAATTCAAATTCGAGTAACAAAGAAGTCCAGTACTTCAATTTCGAGTAGCAAAAAAATCCACTACTTTATTTTCGAGGAGAAAAAAACTTTAATCTGTTATTCGTGTAGCAGAATAATCTAGAACTTCTAATTCAAGTAGCAAAATAATCTAGTATTTCAGTTTTGAGCAAAAAAAAATCTGGAATCTATTATTCGAGCAGCATGAAGATCCGACACTTTATTTTCGAAGAGTAAAGAAATCAGTGATCTATTATTCGTGTAGCAGAATAATCCAGAATTTAAATGCGAGCAGCAAAAAAATACGGTAGTTTATTTTCGAGGAGCAAAAAAATGGAGAATCTATTATTCGTGCAGTAGATGAATCTAGAACTGCGAATTCAAGTAGCAAGAAAAATTCAGTACTACAATTTTGAGGAGAAAATAAATAGGGCATCTATTATTCGTGTAGCAGAATAATCTACAACTTCGCATTAGAGTATTGCAGTACATTAATTTCGAGTAGCATGAAAATCCGATACCTTAGTTTCGAGGAGCAAAAAAACTGTAATCAATTATTAGTGTAACAAAATAATTTTTGAACTTTGAACATGAATAGGAAAACAATCTAGTACTTTAATTTCACGGAGAAAAAATATCGAGAATCTATTAATCGCGAAGCAAAATAATCTGGAACTTCAAATTGGTGGAGCAAAAAAATTCGGTACTTTAATTTCGTGGGGCAAAAAAATCGGGAATCTATTATTCGAGTAGCTGAATAATCTGGAATGCTCGGAGTTTAAATTCTGCTTCAACTTTAATATAATAATTAACGATAGTTTTATCATTTGAATAAATATTTGCAGCTAAATATAGTATATAAGAAATTCGTACGTGTAATGATGTACACACTAGTGATGAAAAGTATTGTCTAGAGCACTTAAACTTCAGTAGATTGTACAGTAATTCTATAATTTAATTTAATTCAACTCCTACGTTAATTAATACTTACTGGGTAAATTATAGAATACATGAATTTCCAACAATGAATTAGTCAAACTAAAGGTCTGAATATTCTTTATATTGTTTGAACTTGTTTTCATATTTTCAGGAAATTTGCAGTCACGAGATGTTGATATGTTTCACTCAGTGGTAGTTTCTTATGACATTTTATATTGGCCATCGCAGAGCAAAAAATCTCCGCTAACAGTTTTTTCCGAATATTATTATTTTTGATTCGTTTTATATAAGTATATGTAAGTTCCGCTACATAAATTTACGTGGAAGGTGAGTTTTCGGGGAAAATTATAAAAAAGGTGCATTTTTAAGTCTTAAGTCATTAATTCCGAGTGCTGAATCATTTTTACGTTGTTTAAGACTGTTTTTACACTTTTAGAACATATTTTGTCACGAGGGGTAGGTATGTATGACTTAGGGGTAGTTTTTTGGGACACGTATTATATGTCATCGGAGAGCAAAAAAAGAGCAAAAAAATCTCCGCTAAGAGTTTATTTCATTATAATAATTTGTAGTGAGTTTTCATAGGTGGCGGCGCTGATTAGACGTCGTGCTAGCGCCGCCACCTCTATCTCGAAAGTTTAAGGAGCAACAACATTTTTTTTTAACATAAAATTTGCAAAAAAGGCAAAAAAATATGGCGTTTTCCATTTTTCATTTTGCCTTGGTGGCGGCGCTGAGTCGACGGACCTTCTTTTTTGGATTATAGGATGATTACTCTGCATTACAAGTAGATTACTCCGGAATACTATGATTACCCGCGTGGAAATGGTCACCATGGGACAAAACACAAGTACCATGGCTCAAGTCTTGAACAAGTTTTTGCCATAGTTCGTCAGAGTTCACCCATAGTATGGCTAAAGTATGGCTTGTGACCGAATCCCATGGTTCTACCATGGGAAATTACGAAATGCCTTGAAAAATTTTTGAAGTCAATTTTGTGACGAATTGAGTCAATTACATGGCTATGAAAATCGCTCCAACTTCCGGGCAACGATTTTACTCTAGGTGCAAATTTTCATCAGCCCAATGTCAGGCCGACTTTTTCAAAGATCGATCGAAATACCGAAATGATAACTATGGACCAATTCTATTTGCCAATCAATGTTCTAATATACGCTACCAATTTTGGACCGACTATTGGGTCAACTCTGGGCCAATTGAAGGAATTCGTGGAATTGAAGGAATTCGTGAAATGGAAGGAATTCATGAAATTCAAGGAATTCGTGAAATTCAAGGAATTCGTGGAATCCAAAGAATTCATTCAATTTACGGAATTCACCGAATTCTTGGAATTCGTCAAATTCATGAAATTCGAGGAATTCATAGATTTCATGAAATTCACAAAATTTGAGCAACTCAAGGTATTCATGAAATTCATGGAATTCATGCAATTCAAGGAATTCGAGGAATTCATGGAATTCATGGAATTCAAGGAATTCGTGAAATTCAAGGAATTCGCGAAATTCATGGATTTCAAGAATACAAGGAATTCGTAGAATTGAAGGAATTCGTGAAATTCAAGGAATTCGTGAAATTCAAGAAATTCGTGGAATCCAAGGAATTCATTGAACTTACGGATTTCCTAGAATTCGTGAAATTCATTGAATTCATGGAATTCATGGAATTCAAGAAATTCATGGAATGCAAGGAATTGGTAGAATTCAACGTATTCATGGAATTGAAGGAATTCTTGAATTCCATGAATTTAATGAATTTCACGAATTCTATGAATGTAATGAATTTCACGAATTTTATGAAATCCGTAAATTCAAGGACTTCATGGAATTCAAGGAAATCGAGAAATTCATGGAATTCAAGGAATTCGTGGAATTCAAGGAATTAGTGGAATTCAAGGAATTCGTGGAATTCAAGGAATTCATGGAATTAAAGAAATTCGTGAAATTCAAGGAATGTATGGAATTCATGGTCTAAATTTTACAGAAAGTTTGAAAATTGCATTGAAATTTTTAAATTCTAAACGTCAAAACAGTCACGAATATCCTTTACAAAAATGGAAGCGAAAAAGAAACCCGTAAAACTTTTTTTATTAATTCAATGGAATGAAAAGCCCTACAAAGTAACAATTATGGAAGAACCCCAGAATTTAAAAAAAGCTAATGAAGGCGAGCTAGTTGAAGTGTCTTATCCAAGTCAAGGATTGTTTAAAGGCAAAATCATACAACGAAGCGATAAATCAAAAATGTTATTTATAATTCAAAAGTGCAGCGGTAAATGGATGTGAGAGAGCAATTTTTCAAAAATATATCATTAGTTCAAAATATAAAATTTTATTTGGTGTAATTTTGTTGTAACTTTGAAAATACGAAAGATTGTAGAATATCAGAATGCCACCCTTTCCTTAATCTACACTTTAATTTTCATATAAGACTAAAATTTGCGATTTAAGATCATTTTTATTTCTGGAAATTTATATGTCTCTGATATTATTCTCAGAATCGAGGAGTCCCTTCAGCTACTTGAAATGTTCATTTTAAATAAAAACGTTGTAATTATTACTGTTACAGTAATTATTACTGTGGCTGAGACTAGGAAATTAAAGGAAGCCAAGCTGGGGTCAAGTCGGTCGGTAAGCTAGGCTCTGGCCGGGTTAGGCGTTTCATTTGTGGCTTGGTCCTGTCAAAAGCCCCAATTTGGGGCCAAGTTTTTCCTATTTTGGGCCCAGCTAGCGCCATGACAAAATTTCCACACGGGGAGCGTGACGCATAACATGACGCTCGAGCACTGCGTGACGATTCTTATGGATTCGTTGTTAGCGCAAAAATGCCATCCAGCACCCCAATAAAGTTTCACTTTTAAAATTGCCCAATTCTGGATACTAAGGTCTAGAAATGTAGTTCAAAAATTCGCACAATGGTGCCAAGCAACGATCTAATATACGCTCCCAAGATTGAGTCAACTACGAGAAAGATTGACCCCGAGTTGACCCAATAGTCGGCCCAAAATTGGTAGCGTATATTAGAACATTGATTGGCAAATAGAATTGGTCCATAGTTATCATTTCGGTATTTCGATC
>JAABKJ010009517.1:0-11183 GCA_011634705.1 Andricus grossulariae
GGCCTCCATCCGAGAGAGGCCTATTGTGGGTGGCACTGCGTGATACTGGTGACGTAACCGCATAGTTCGTTGCGTTGTGGAGTTAGCCCAATGCAACGTGGCTGACTGCAAGAGACGTAGCTCTTGGGCGATGGGGTCGCCACATCCCTACGCCTACTTATTACGCCTACTACTTATTATTATTGTTATTATTATTATTATTATTATTATATCATTAAGCTGTTTCCCTTTCGGGATAATTCAACAAAATTCAACAGAATTTCACAGAGTTCAACTGAATCGAATGGAACTTAAAAGAATTTTAAAAAATCGAAAGAAAAGTAAAAATTCTACCAAAATTCAAAAGAATGTAAAGAATTGAAAAACATAATGATTTAAAATAATTCAAACTGATTATTTGTCTAATAACTCCGAAGGGCTGAAAATATTCACGTTTGGAAGCATATATTATGTATATATAATTATGTTACTTACCGTCGTTTTTGAAAACTCAGAATGATAAAAAAAAATGCAGAAAATTAGAAGAATTCAATTAATTCAAAGAATTCAACAGAATTAAAATAATTTAATAAATTCAAAGAATTTAATAAATTGAAGGAATTCATGGTTTCAAGAATTCAGAGAATTCATAGAATTTACAGAGTTCAATACAATTCGCAGTATTTAATAAATTCAATTAATTCGTGGTTTAAAAAAATCAGAGTATTCAAAGAATTTAAAGAATTCAAAAGAATTGAAGTACGCATGTAACTTAAAATATTGAAAAATAATTACGAAGATTTCAATTTGTTGATTGTTGTAAATTCAATTATTCCATATTCTTATAAAGAATAGTTTGCTTTCATATAATATATCTTATTTATTTTATTTTTTATAGGAGAGAATCCCGATATATGAAGGATGCGATTTAACAAAAGAGGAAAGTCGGCTCCTTATTTTAACTCACGCTCTTCGCCACAAATTATCGGATACTGCTTTAGATGGTCAGATCCACTAATAGATTGCCATCTTCCGTTCATGGCACATGGTACCAAATATCGTTTTTTAAAGCCTTTTCCCGACCCAAATTTATTAACACATTATTTGTGCCCGAAATGCGAGATTATCTTAAATTTTTAAAACTTGAATCGCGCAGAATGCAGTCAGTGTGAAACTAAATACTTGAAATTAAGTTTAAAAAGAGATAGGCACTCCTTTTTGCACTTACCGCTTGAACCACAGTTGATAGAATTAACCAGCAGTAAACATTATTTAGAGTTCAGAAAAGAATGTGAAGAAGACGACGTTGTGAATGGACAAGTATATTGTCGATTACGTGAAAAAAATATAATTTCTGATCACGATGTAACGATTCAGTGGTTTACTGATAGCATCAAAACATTTAATTCGTCGTTGCCGTCACTCTGGCCAATTCTTGTCCTGATTAATGAAATGCCTTATCGTTTGCGAAAACAAAATATGCTGCTTTGTGGTTTGTGGTTTGGTGATAAAACACCACCTATGAACATTTTTCTTCGTCCATTTGTCGACGAACTTGTTCGTTCACATGATCACGGATTTTTATCAACAACATTCTTAGATAAGGAAACTACAAGAATCAAAGTACACACTCTTCTCTCCCCAGTAGATTCATCTGCACGCCCGGCGATACAAAATATAAAACAATATAACGGACAATTCGGTTGCTCCTATTGGCTCCACGAAGGAGAAATTGTGCCTTTAGGGAGGGGACATTCTCGCGTTTACTGTGGAAATGTGAAAAAATTACGAACACCAGAGCAACACAATAAAGACGCTGAAAAGGCTACCGGAAAGTTGCCTGTTCGCGGTGTTAAAGGGCATTCTGTTCTTAGCCTGTTACCATTATTTCATCTAATCAAATGCTTCCCTCCAGAGAATTTACATTCAGTTTGCGAAGGTGGTGTTGATTTAATCGTTAGCGCACTTTTCGATTCTGAAAACTCTGAGAAAGAATGGTACTTAGGTAGAGTGATTGGTGCTTTCGATGAAAAGCTAACAGGGATAAAACCTCCATCTGAGGTAACAAGAACACCAAACTCTGTAAAAAACTTGAAACGCTGGAAAGCTTCCGAATTAAAAAATTTCCTTATATATTATTCGTTGCCATGCTTTAGAGATTTTCTAGCTACGATCTATTACAAACACTGGTTATTATTCGTATATAGTGTTTACGTGTTTTATAAACCAAAAATAACTGATGATGAGTTTTTGAAAGCTAAAGGAGCACTTCGAAAGTTTCTATTTTCTATTGAAAGTCTGTATGGAAAAAAGTACATGACATTCAACATACACATTTTATTACACATTCCACAAGCTGTAATTGATTTTGGTCCTCTTTGGGCTTGGTCGACTTTTCCTTATGAAAATTATAATGGTGTTTTGAAGAACCTATTTCGCGGAACGCAATTTGTCCCTGAACAAATATTTAAATTTTACGCAAGACTTCGATACAAAAACACAGTATCCGAGATATTTAGCAGGGAAAATTGTAGCGAACGAGGTAAACACGTATTTCAACTTCTCATGAGAGAATGTGGAATAAAAAGATCTATACAGTACGGAAATTGTTTACGAGTGTTTGGTGCTCCAATTTATATGAAATTAACTTTAACGCAAAAAGTCATAATAGAAGAAGTATTACAAAAAGAAATTGGTGATTCAGCTGAAAGTTATGAACGCTTCATATATAAAAATATATTGTACCATACTTCTAAGAACAACAGAGTAGCTAAAAGAAACAATAGCACTATTAAAACTACAGATGGACGTTTCATGCTTCTATAAGATCTCCTAATTATAAATATTCCTGAAGCAGGATTATGTACACAGGTGTTGATTGGTGAAGAATTCGAAAAACAGACAACAATAATTTGTCAGAATGGAAATATCTCTTCCGATGAATTTTCGCCTGTACTAAAACATACTGACAACATAATGTGCTGTTTTTTGTCTTCTCTGCAATCAAAATGTGTTAGCGTTCAGTTGAATGAAACTGAAATTTGTGTACAGCCTATAGTAAATTTCTTCGAAACGGATTAAAAAGCGAATTTCAAAAATTTGCATAATGTAAATGTTACAGGCGGAGTATGTATTGCGGCAATGTATATAATCCCTAGGCAATATATAATGCCCAGAAGAGACCAGGAAAAGTGTGTAATAAATATTCTACATTTGAGAAATTTCTCCCTTTTTTTAAACTTTCATCATTTTTGTGATTTTAACGATATTAGGATGTATTTCTCTTTATTAGTCATGATTAATCATATATAAGTTTCATAGGGCCCCGAAAAATCCAATAAGTGAAAAATTGGGTTTTGCGAGTTTTGGTGTGCTAATTATGATTTTTTCGTGGGTTATAAAATACGAATTCTGTTTAATACATAAATCACTACTTTTTATTGATAATTAGATGTTTACATAAATTATTTGAATTATTATTTTCTTATTGTTTTTAGGATTCTTCACTAGGAATAGAGTTTGGAAGTCGTGGTTTTTCGACTTTTTCAACTTATTTTCAACTTTTGTATTAGAGTGAGGTAATAATTAATTCAACTTGACAAAAATAATTGTTTGGACAATTTATCATTATTTTTAATAATTTTGTGTTTGAATAATGATCGAAAGTTTTTTTTTTTTTTTAATATTCAACATTTTGTCCACGTTTCGCAATTACTGTGAGGTAATAATTAATGCAAATGTGAAAAGTGAACAAAAAGTTATAAATCTCAGAACAAACCGCAACTATCTAGCACTAATAAGGTAGCTGTAAAAAATAATAGTTTGTTTAAACAATTATGTTGGTTAAATTGCATCCATTATTACCTCACACCAATTGAAAATTGCATAAAGTCATTATTGGTTCATTCTAACTAAAAATCTGATAATAAGTTGAAAAATACGGAAAAACCGTGGCCTATACTAAGGCAAAATTGCAAAAAACAATAATACGTTATTCAAATAATTTATGTAAACACCTGCTTATCAATAGAAAGTACTATTGTAAACCATTTTTATTTTGAAAAAAACCGCAAAAAATCATGATTAGCGCTAAAAACTCACAAAATTAAATTTTGTACTTATAAGATTTTATTGGGACCTTTCAAAACAGACTTAAGGGGGTGATATTTGAATAATAAGTTTTAATTCGTATTTTATGGCTAATTGTGAAGATAAATGTTGAATTTTAATTTGATTCACCAAATATTAACAACCCTGTATAATATTTACAAAAATATCTTTTTTCTTATGGGAAATCCCTATTAAACTTCATGATTTGACATGGAATTGCTCATTTCACAAATTGCCCAGGCATCGCTATTAGTGTCAGACCTAACTCAGGTAATGAATATATATTGTTTTAATGACAATTTAGTTCAATTTAAATTTCCAATTTTTTCTGAATCAATTTCAAATTGCTATGTAATTAAACTGGAAGCTGTCATAAAAATTTGCCGACAACCAAACAGAACTTTTCCAGAAGTTCTTCACCCACTTTATCGAGACATGCAGGTATAAATTTGGACCACCTCATTCTTGCACTGACTCAAGTCTATTGAAGGTTTTTTAACGGGTCATTCCAGTATGCCACTTTTTTTATAAATAGCGAGTAAACTTTTGTTGAATTCTATAAGTGTTCGCAAATTTATCAGGCCCTTCTTTAACTGCATCATCATATTAAAAATCAAGATTATATACTTTAACTATCTCGTGCCGGGTATTATAAATAATGCCAAGAGATCATATACAATGCCTAGGCAATGTATATAATAGGTATTCAATTACATAATTTGCCTGAAATGGCCAGCAGGCATCATATATAATGCCTATGGATTATATGTAATGCCTGGATTATATACTTTGCCTGTGCAATATATATTTTGGTCGTCAATAGAATCAAAATTTATAAACGTTTAGTTGAATGAATCTTCGAACCGGATTAAAAAGCGAAGTTCAGAAATGTATATAATTGCATTAGAAATCAATAATTTTCAAAAACTCAATTTTGTATCGTGATTTGTTAAATCCGACGGTTTGACCACTCGCAATTTTTCATACGAACATGACTTTAAAAATTAAAACAATTCAGAAAATTCAAGAGAATGTAAAGAATTGAGAACAATGTAAGGAATTTTAATTAATTTGAAAGGTCTCATGAAATTCAATTTTTTTAATATCAAATAATTTTTTTATTACAGTTCAACTTTGGATATTAAACGAAAATTCACATTTCAAATTAAGCTGAGTTCAATTTCTTCATTTTCAAAAGAATTCAAAGAATTCAAAAGAGTTTGAAGAATCCAAAATTATGAAGAAAAGATTGTCATCTTACGTGATGAAATTATTTAAAAAATCTTTTTGTTAACTGCCAATACTTAGAGCCAATACTTTATAACAATACTCTATTCTAATACTTCAGGCCAATACATTATTCCAACACTTTATTCTAATACTTTAGGTCAATACTTTATGCTAATACTTTAATCTAATACTTCAGGCCAATACTTTATGCCAATGCTCGCGAAAATAGTATTGGATATGCCAGTACTTATTCCAATACTTTTCCGAATACTTCTCTCAATACTTTTTCCAATACTCACTGCCAATACTTCTTTTTCATACGGGATATTTTTCGGGATTCACAATGTTTAGCTCATTAAAGTACATAGTTTTTGTATAAAATTATTCTTCGATTATGATTATTTAAAAATAAATGCGATTTCGCAGTTGTTTAAACAATTTTTATAAACAAATGCACAGTTCGACTATTCTCAAATAAATGGCATCAATTTTTGTTTACAGAATCTACTAAAAATATCACTCCGACGGCTCTTTGTTATGATACTATACAAATTTTCATTTTTATGCAAGTTTAATTATTCAAACCATTTTTATAAAGTAATAAACTTTATAAAGAATCAACTAAAAATGTATTTTCGATGACTCTTTGTCATGAAACTTTGCAAATGGAAAATAATCATTATGCAAAGAGTGTCATTAAAACGAAAGTCATAGTTGATTCCGTAAAAAATTAAGCCTATATTCATTAAAATATAGTAAGACTTGAAAGAACATGTCAGGTTGGCAGAAAATATCAAATTTATTAATGTTATCATAATAATCATTATATATATTTTGTATACAATATCACATTTCACTATTGCACTACAGATAAATTATAATATTTTTAATTTCAAACAAAATTTGTTAAATAAAACAACTCAGTTATAAGTTTGTTTACTTGGTAATTTGTTTGTATCAATTAAGTTGATCGTTATGCAAATCATTGCTCGGTATATTACAAGTGCTCCTTCATGGATTAAAGACATTATGTTTCTGCAACATAATACTACACAACTTGTCACTATTTTTATCAAAAAATTTTAATTATGTAAAAAAGAAATATCAATGAAGAATATATTATAGTTACAATTTGCAATTCTTTCGAATGATGTCCCTTTTGTAAAATTTCCTTTCATTACGAATATTTCAAATAAATTAGATTGTAAAATGATTATAAAATGTAAAATATTTTGTAAGAAGAGAATAAAATGAAATGTCGCACTTTCTTACACGTATAGAAAATGATGTCAGAATATATATTGTTGACTATCGTTTAATCTAAACGATCTAAACCTATGCATTTTCATGACTTTCAAATCCATGGGTGTGAACATGATTTCTTAAAGTTCAAAATTTCGCTTTCGTATTAGGATTCAGCTACCAAAAATCTACAGGAAATGATTCACCTTATCAATTTTACACTTTTAAAATCGTCCTGTACAATTTAAAAAAATGTATAAAAATTTGCGACATTTCACGTCAAATACCCACAACCTTTTCGATTGATTTTTCATGATGACTGAAATGGTCAAAAGCATTTCCTTAAATTCAAAATTTGACTTTGATTTCTTTAAATCCAAAATACATACATGTATTTTTCACTTTTTCGAAACAGGCGCCTTTTTATTCTAGAAAGGAAGCTTAGAATTGTTTTTCTAGCTCTTATGAAGAAAGAAGACTCTAGTTTTGTTTTCGAGTAAATAAACAAATAAAACGCTAACGAATCATGTGTTTTAACAAATTTTGTTCTCTTATAATGACTAATTATGTTCAAGTAATGTTGCTTCATTTAATGAAAAAAATTTTATATTAATTTAATGAATTACAAAATCCTAGAAGGGCGAATTGAAAAAACTGAGTTTTTTTCGTTTTGTGTCTTCATTTGCCAAAGAAACATGTTTCTACTAGCGGGCTCTTAAAGTAAAAGCGCTAAGCTTTTTTTCTAGAGTAAAAAGTACATAGATTCACAAACTTTATAAATTGGTATTTTTATTCTATTCTAGGTTTGAATATATTCTTATTTACACATAAAAAAAGGGTTACTATTATTAAAGACTTTTTAAGGCATAAATCACAGATTTTACTAGATAAAGTACTTAAAAATTGTGTTTCATTTTTGATTGAAACATTTCTCGGGTTATCCTACATAGTCCCATAGACCATTTTTTACATTTTATACATAATATTTGTCGGCACCCTACTTAGAGTTTCGTTTTTTTTTAATTAAAATTTTAATAGTTTAAATTTCATAAAAATTTAAAGTGAGAGTGGAAGAAAATTTCATCTTGCTTATATATGATATAATAATAGTGATACCCTCTATATCAGGGCTCACCAAAAGGCAGTCAGTAACTGCAAATACTGACAGTGTAAGTCGCGAGACTAGGTCAAACAGGCCCGAGAACAGGCCCTCAGAAATCTTCTCGTTCGAGCGGTCCCTAATCATTCACGGTAAATTACAGTTTGAAACGAGAAAATGAAATGTATTGTGAATTCAAGTAGAAAAAAATCAGTCCCTTCCGTGTGAACAATGAGCCGCAACGAGCCGTGACCGGAACCCTTTCCAGGATTCCTGGAAACCGAAGAAAAAAATGACAGAAAAAATTGGTGGCAGTCATGCACTTGTCGTGTCAGTCAGCACCTGCTGAAAGTGGTGAGCCCTGCTCTATAAAATACGTGTAACCCACGTCAAGAATAAACAATACAATGTCCACCCACGTAATATGTACAACTAGTAGAAAGCTCTAGCTAGTGTTCTGAGTCGGTCACATTACTTTGAGAACGGTAACGTGAATGAGAATATTACCGAGAATATAACCGTCGTATAAATTCTTTGAGAATTTATGAGAACGATCCAAAGTCAACATAACCTCAAATTTTAACTCAATTTTTGACAAATTGGCGGTAAATTCAAATTTAGATAGTTTACAACACAAAATTTTAATATTTGAAGAGTAAAACTTCTATGTATTTTTCTTTATTTAGAAACATATTTATATAAGTGAATAACTTATATGTAACCATGTAAATAGAGCAAACAATAACAATATTATTAAAAATCATAAATTCTTAAATTCCCTTCAATTCTTTTAAATTTTCCTAAATTCTGTCATATTCTCCGTTATATAACTCGAACTTAAAGTCTCAAGAATTTGAGAACTCTAGTTCTAGCAGCGCTAATCGATACTGTACTGTATAAACCGCCCCTCGGGTCGGTTCAGCCAGTTCTCGTCACCCGCTCGCCCTAGTCTCATTTTAACTTGTTTGCATAAAAAAAAAAAATATATATATATATATATATATATAACTATATGAAGTACTTAGTACTTCTGGCGATCCAGACCTTCCACGCATAACATTTTGGCGATATTAGCCCTATACTTAGCAACAAACCGCGATATGTCTCAGAAAAAGACGAGAGAGCAGTGATCAAAGTAGTAACACAACGCAGCATCCAAGCAGAAAACTCAACGTCCAGCAATAAGGAGTCTACGGTCTCCACTGCGAAAGAAGTTCCAACCCCCAGAACGTATTGATCTACTCACCAGCTACGAGTCTACGATGGAACGAAGAAGTTGTGAGTGGAGAAGAGTAGATTGCAAGAAGTAGTAAAAAATTGTACGAAATAATAATCTATGTTAAACGGTAAAATGAAGTTTAACAATAATTATTATTTCATGGACTTGCGTCGGTACACTTGCTTATGGTGCGCCTTGGCATCTGTGTTCCTCCATAAACAGAAACTACCTTGAATTAACCTTGCTACTCTTTGTAGCACGATTGTGCAAGTGAGAGGTTTAAAAGGGTCACGCAAATTCACAGGAAAATAAAAATTAGGCAAAAGAAAATAAGGCAAATCAAAATTAGGCAAACCGGAATTTCAGATTTATAGAGAGAATAAAATTTATACAAATGTGACCGTCCGCGAAGAAAGGGACATAACTCGGAAAAAATCGATTGTTAGTTTTTTACACCAATCAATAGTTTTTTATTTTCTCTTTCATAATAAGAAATATTATTTCTATATCTGCAAAATTGGAATTGTTATTAAACTGCAAAGTGAGGCCCTCTATGGTGTTTCTGCGTTGGGCTGCCTCTACAATCGCTCCTCCTGTAAAATGAAGCTACCGCACATTAGTTTCCTTTCTTCGCGGACGGTCAGAAATGACGAAACGCAAACAGACTTGGACTCGACAGCCATAGTAGAAAAAATCAATAACCCTTTTCATACGGTCTCAAACGTGTCCCGAGCATCTTCTCCTAATGCTAATAGAACGCAATCCTCAGTTCTTATGAATACGATGAATTACTAAAACTAATGCTAACAAAAGTGAACGGGTTAGAGAATAATATGAATATATTAATAAATGAAAATAACAGCAGAATGCTGGAAATGCAGAGAATAGGAAGATCGTTGGGATTAAAGAGAGACATAGTTACGAATGATTAAAAAGAAAATTTTATTCAGAAAAAAGATCTTCTCCTTTCACTCCGCTGGGATTCGAACACCAGTTCAACTGATTTCTATTTAAAAGAAAATGATAAAATCACAGAAGACGAGGAAGAAGAAGCCGAATGATAAGACTATTCACCCTACGTCAAGGCGGTATTGATTTTATTCCAGCTAAGGAAATAATCATTACAATTCCTTTAAATATTAAAGACAAAGAGTGCTAGGACCAGTATTTATTAAACTTAAAAAAAGAAATAGGTTTACAGGTTAAAGCACAAAAACCAGTGAATTTAATTGAAGACTAGAATTTAGCAATAGAAATAGAAATGTGGTTGTGCGATGCTCAACCAATTCGCCCACCCTCTCGTTTATTAAAACTACATCTCAGCTTTTAAGCCCACAAATGTCAGCATCTATACCTAGGCCTCAGGCGAATACAACACCGTTATAATTTAAAACACCAAATCAAAATATTCAACTAGCTGATCGATCACAAATGAAGTGCTATAAATACGGAAAAATGTGACACTTCTCAGCCCAAAACAAGGGAACAGGAAGAAGAAGAGGAAAATTATACTTAGAGAATCATAAAATGATGCAAGAGGAGCTTCAAGCACAGATAGATTACGAAGAAACGGCCGAATATCAGCAATAGGTGGACGATTGCAATCCATACAAGGAAGAAGAGCAGATTGAAGAAAATACAGATTATTAGTAGATTCTGGATCTTCACTCAATCTAATAATAGAATCAACTCTACCATTAAGTCAACCGACTCATCGATTTATATATAAATTTGTGATGGGTATTGACAAACATCAATCAAATAGTACAACATATCTTAATTATCTCAGAAGAAAACACCCCTGCCATATTATTGATGAAAACTTTTCTCTACCAGAAGAAGGTGCAATTATTTTAGTATTCTTAAAAAAATTTAATAGATATTCACTAACTCCAAATCACTTAATTTTATCAAATAAAAAATTACTCTTGTATTACTCTTGAATTAAAAACAATAAAATTGTTCTTTCAATTTTTAATTATAGCAAAACCCCCATAGAAATACCAAAAGCCATTAACTATGAAAGAGTAATGTCCATTGAATCACAGAATGAGATTTATGATCCTAAAAAAGACAATAGCAGTATGTACAATTAGTAGAAAGTTCTAGAAGCGCTCGTCGATACTGTACATTGCAAACCGCACGCTTGAGTCGGTTCAGCCAGTTCACGTCACCCGCTCGTCGTAGCCTTATCATAACTTGTTTGAATTAAATGTATGTCTGCTGAAGACTGGTGCCCTTCTCAGCATAAAACATCAACCAATTACGAATCTCGATTTCCTCCCCCCCCCCCCTCCCAGTAAC
>JAABKJ010009518.1:0-11183 GCA_011634705.1 Andricus grossulariae
TACTACTATCCAACCGAGCAATTCACGCCTACCCCGAAAGGGAAACGGCTTAATGATATAATAATAATAATAATTAAATAGAATTCTATTCACTTGCATTCCCTAGAACAGCTTAGAATTAAATTCAATTCAGTCTGAATTCAATTAATTTTTTGTTCCAATTGTCTAAATCCACTGAAATTTATTTTAATTCACTTCGAATTGATTCCAATTTTGCTAAGGGCATTTGATACTTATCATATAAGCAATTCAATCATCCCAGTTTTTCCCCCAATATATTAAATATTTTTTAATTTGAAAGCTTAGGAAATGATAAAGAACATGGAAATGAATGCTTGACCATTGTTGTTGTTTTTTAGAAAATTAAAAAAATGAGGTCGATATAACGGAAATTAATTTCTTTTTTAATACAAAAAATACTGAATAGACGTCCGTTTTCATGTTCTGTATAATTTCCCAAACTTTTAACAAAAAATATTTATTATGTTGGACATGCCTGGGGGAATTAAATTGCTCATATGGCAAGCATCAAATGTACTTTATAATTTCGTTAAATTCATTAAAATTATCTTTGATTCACTTGAGTTAAATTTCGTTAAATTCTACACTAGAATAATTTGAATTTCATTGAAATTATTCGAAATTTTTCAAACTTAGTTGAGTTATATAATTCGTTTGAATTTAAGATGGTGGTTGCAATATAATTCAAAATATCTATTCAATTTAATGCAGATCATCTTGAATTAAATTTGAATTCTCTTGGATGCAGTTGCATTTCGTTAAATTCAGTCTATTCCTATTTCGTTGAATTCACTCGAATTTTCTCTTGTCCTTCAGTATCATTTATCTTGAATTTAGTTGGCTTTGATTGAATTTCCGTTATTTCTTCTGAATTCGTTCGCATAAAATAGAAATAACGCTGTTGAATTAATTTTAAATTAATTCGGCTTACTATTTAGGATTCACTTCAATTTATTTATATTATTCGGAATTAAGTCATTCTAATTTTATTGAATTTATACCATTTATCCTCAATTTATTTTTGGCTTCCATTTAATTCTGCTGTATTCTATTGAATTTTTCATTTATTTTATGATTCTGTTGAATTTGAGTGAATTATCTTAAACGTTGCTGAATTTGTCTAAATCTCTTTAAATTTTGTTTCAATTCCATTGAATTCTATTTGTATTCTTTTAAATTTGGCTGAATTCTTTACAATTTTCCTAAATTCCTTTGAGGTCCGTTCTGTTCTTTTCAATTTTGTTTAATTTAATTATCTCAAATCCTGCTGAATTGATTGGAATTCCGTTGAATTTGGTAAAGTTCTATTCTCTTTAATTTTGTTGAATTTTATTGATTTCATCTTGATTTGATTTCGATTTATTGACAACCCAACAGTACCTTGAACTATTGAAGTATATTGAATTCTGAAAGAGCGTAATATTAAGAAAGTTTTAGAAACAATTAAAAATCCAGAACATGTTTGGAAAATTTGTGGAGATATCAAAATTTTCAACTTTTTTTAAAACTTAAATTTGTACAAATTTAAAAATCAGGCTTCACAAACCATCCTTGCTTTTTGTGCTCATGACATAGTAGGGATCGAGACAATAACTATAAACAGAAAACATGGCCAAAGAGAACATAATTTTAACGAGGTTCTAATAACATCATCGCCAATCATCTGATTGACCCAAGAAAAGTATTACTTTCCCCTGCCCACATAAAACGTGGTCTAATGAAACAGTTCGTCAAAGCCCTCAAGGGAGAAAGAAGTTGGTTAGAGTATTTAAGAGAAAGATACCCAAAATTGTCGGATGAAAAATTGAATGAAGGAACTTTCGATGGACCACAAATTCAGAAAATGCTGAATGATGAGAATTTCATCACGTTAGTGAGTCTAAAAACAAAATGCAGCATCGATTATTTTTAAGCAAGTTGTAGACAATTTTCTGGAAAATCACCAGAGTAGGGACTGCACTTCCTCTTTTCCCAAGTCAATTATTTCCTAGTGATTTTAGGAAATTACATTGAGCAACAAGGAAGATGGGATACAAATATGATGGCTGACCTTTGTTGGACGTTGGAAAGGGCATAAAACTTAAGAGAAAGCGTCTTCATAGATCTTTTGAAAATAGAAGAGCACGATACCATAGAAATAAATTAATGAAGGCTTATGCCTCAACCCCTTTTCACAAAGGTTTTAGTCATCACGAGTTATGCCCTAATCCCAAAAAGGAGTATTTGAGTGTTTTTAAGCTTTTTTTTAAAGTTTAGGGACGAACGGTGACCTGATAGGGCTAAACGGACACCAGATTTGGATTTCTGGGAGTGAAGTCTTTCAAATTGTTGTTAAATCTTTTGTAACCTTTGAAATTTTTGTGAAATCTTTCTGAAATCTTGGAAACCTTTCAATCTGGTGATTTCTCGACCTATAATTAGTTGAATTAATTTTTAATATATTTGTCATTAATTCAAACCACAGGAATTCCGTTTATTTTTCTCATTAGCGCATGTTATACTTAGTTACTTACCATATGAACAAAATCAGATTCCAGAGTTTTTTCTCCACAATAATAAATATTTTTACGCTGAAACTTAGTGAAATGGCAAAGAACACGATAACTGACGTCTGCTAACTATTTTTGGTTGAAAAATTAAAAAATTATGAGGTCGGTAAAACAGACATTTACTTAAAAAAAATAATAATAAATAAAGAATAGTCTCCAAACGTCCGCATTTATTTTCTTGATCATTTATCAAAAATTCAGTAAAAAATATTTCTTATTGTGTAGAGGTTTCATCTTGAATTACTTTAATTTATATTAATTTCGCAGAGGAATTCTCATTAAATAAGCTTTAATTTAGTTGAATTCCTTTAAATTTATTCTAAGTTTCTCTAATTCAATTGATTTAATTTCGATTTTAGTTGAATTCTCTTCAGTTCTTTAACATTATTTAAGTAAATAATCGTGCAGTCCTAGATTACCTTTTCACAGGCCTCGATTTTTAATTTTTAATTAAATTAATATTCTACATAGGGTTCGCGTCTGGGGTCTTGACCAATCAGATTTGCTGTAAACCATTTAGGTATGATGTGCATGTGCAAGCATTATAGTGTAAATAGTTGTATTAGTGTAATGAATATAACGTGCAAATGCTATTTTCGATTACCGTTTCTTAGAAAATAATTTTCAGTATGTACTGTCTTTTGCTTGTCTATACCCCCCCCCCCACACACACACACACACTTTTAACACTTTATTTCCTAGGCACTTTAACTTTGAAATTTTGCACATTAGTACAGTGAACTCCGGAGATAGGATCGGTTTTAGGGATGGCGGTGGGCCGAACTCCCCGGAGTTATGTTCACTTCGAACGTAAACAGTTAGAGGCGTGTGAACCGTTTCTGGTGGATTTTACTGCGTGGTAAAAAATATTTTGAAAATTGTTTTTCTAATACGGAGACAAGGGTAACCTAATATTTAACTGAAATGAGGAAGAAAGTATGCTGTTACACGTTAAAAAAATTTGTTTCCTGCTTAGGTACTTCAAACGTTTGCGGGCCGCTGAGTATCTCGTTTAAGAAGAGAACTTTCTCTTGAAGAATCAGTCCAGATACTCTGACTCTCTCTTGCTTAAACCACTTGAAGATAGGAGCATCCAAAAATGCATCAATATTTTGCAACTATATATGCCTAAGCGAAACACTTTCTAAAGAGACACTTTAAGTGGAAAGCACGCATTGTGCGTATAGCGCATAATGCGTGTGACGCAGTTTGATAAACAGACATACGAAGAAGTTATTTAACAACAATGTGAGATAGACAGAGACGATCCGATTGTGTTCCAATGACAGATTAAAATTTTCGTTTCGAAACGATCATACTCTCTCACTCTCTCTGTCTATCCAATACTTCTTTTTTTGTCTTTGTCGAATCGTAGAACCTATTGGGTAGCTACGACAGCGCCACCAATTCAGAAGAAATTTGGTTTTCCATTAAATATTGAGAAGAAATCTTATAGTCAATAACTAATTTTAAACCGTAGTATAACATTTTTGACTGAAATGAATTGATATTCACTGCTCTTTTCCATTAACATTGCTCCAATGACTTCGAGATACTACTTGGCGATATATATTCGTGTGTCAGATGGCGCTGTTGTTAATGACAAAGACAGGCTCATTCGATCGCACGAAATAATCCGTTCAGTCCTATTGGCTTCAATTGGCTGCGAGCATCAAACCCCCACTGTTGGTCGACGCGAGCTCGCCATCGTGCTTGTTCGCTATATGTGTACTTCCCGCTTTGAGAGAACTATCGCAACGTCATGACGCAGTTACCCAGGTAGGCCGTTAGGACACAGAGCCTTATCGCAACGCTCCTGTTTTGTCACGCCGTAGTGAACACCGCCCGCCCTCCCCTGCAGCTCCTGTCACTCATACCCGCGGTGCGGCGTCAATTCTCGGATTTACTAACGCCGGGGATCCTATATCCGGGGTTCACTGTATTTTCAAAATACAATTCAACAATTGATTGGTTCCTTTCTTAAAATTGAGTTTTTTTTCAAAACAGTCGTGGATGAGTCGCAAAATGATTTAATGGATATTTCTCCTGGAGTGAGTCCTCTAATTACATTCGAGATGCTATTCAAAACCGAGGAGCAGGATACGAAGTCGTCACTTCTACCCCTTTTAGATCGAGAAAAATCCTGGCCGACATTGGACAGACAATCTTCTTTAGAAAGCAGATTACAAGACTTGCAACCTGTTTTTGAAAGAGCTTTTGGTGATTCCATTCCCTCATCTCAAGCAACATCTACATTAGATAACAGAATAAAAAATATAGGACCCCTTATCGAGAAGATGTTGCAGGAAAGTTCATCAAAAATAGAATTTCCTAATTTCGCGTTACAACCAGTTATTAAAACAGAAACCTCAGATCATCCAAGCGAGCTAGATATTCCGAATATTCCTATTGAATACGGACCACAAAATGAAATTCCAGAAATGGAGCTGAATCCATTAATGCAGCCGCTTGTTAAAATAGAAAATCCAGACATTCCAGCGACTAATTTGACGTTCTTTGCAAATAAGACCCCAGAAAGGAATTTTGTAAACCAGAACTTGCCTTCTGAAAACTCAGAGCTTCCATCAAGTCCATCTCAAGAAGTTTTTCTGAATCAGAGTTGCCTGCTTGAAAAGTCCAACCTTCCTTCTAGGCTAGAAACCCCAGATCATTCTACTGAATCCGGACCACAAATTGAAATTCCAGAAATTGAGCTGAATCCATTAATACAGCCAATTGTTAAAAGAGAAAATCCAGACATTCCATCGACTAATTCGACGCTCTTTGCAAATAAGACTCCAGAAAGAGATTTTATAAACCAGAACTTACTATCCGAAAACTCAGAGCTTCCATCAAGTGCATCTCAAAAAGTTTTTCTGAATCAGAGTTGTCTGCTTGAAAATTCGAAGTTGCCATCTAGGCCAGAAACTCCAGATCTTGATGAAGGAATGCAAATCGAGATCGAGGAAGATACAAAACCTGAACTTCCTTTCCTACAAACAGATTTTTCCGACGACTTAAATTTGGAGCGTAAAATAGAGCAGATTTGCAATTCAACCAAGGAGATTAAAACTGAAAATACTAGTTCTTCGAGAGAAGCACCGCTTCTTAAAATTTGGACTAATCTTGGTATCAGGAACAACAGCGGATCAGTTTTACCTCCGATTGAGAAGCACCTTCAACCTGCAGATGAACCTCAACCAGATACACCAGATAATTTCCATTCTCTTCTAGATAAAAGCAATTCAAGATTCAGAATTAAAGAAGAAATCCCCGAACCTGTTGACGCTCCTGAAATAGAAGTTATTCCAGTGGAAGTAAGCATTCTGGAAACAATAATAAAAGAAGATAATACTGATTTGGAACCTTTAGCTGAAGTTGCAATCATTGGAGAAAGAAAGCCTCATAAACGGAGACGAAGACGTCGAAGCCGAGATAACTTAGGGATAAATGACTTTGGATTTAATATTAAAGAAGAACCTCTGACAAATCAAATCGATATAAATAAACCAATAAAAGAAGAAAAGGCCGATTCCTTGATTCACAATTCACCACCCCTTGGCATCGAAAATGGTCTAGTTAACATCGAACGAGCAGTAAAAGAGGAGAAATCTGAGCATGTAATTAAAACCCTAATAGAAATTCAGCCCAGTGTAAATTCAATAAATTTCTCCGAGTCAGTAGTCGATAATATTGAATTTAACGAAGAAAAGTCGGGACCTTCACCCTCTGAAAATTTGAATAAAAGTTACGAAAAAAATGTTGAATCTCTCGAAAGGAAGAGGATCAGTTCTGAGACTATTGATTCGTCATTGCTGACTTCAAAAAGAATCAAGAAGGAATCAGGGCACGAAAGTTCCAGTTCGGATTCAGGAAGTTCCAGTTCGGATGAGGGTTCCGTGGATTCAGATGCGACAACAGATACTGAAAGTACGAACGTAGTTGCGAAAAAGAAAGTTGAAGCTGAAAATGTACCTGAGATTAGTGCTAGTAGTCATAAGAGTTCAAGTTCTTCAAAACTTAAATTTAATGAAGAGAACTTGCAAATATGCAAAGATCGAGAAGAAAATAAAATTCTTCAAAAGGCAGAGAGTTTGAAAAGGCCAGAAAATCGAAGATTGGAGACAGCGAAAGCATTAAAAAAAGGGAAGAGTGCAGTTGGAAGTAAAGTTGTGATATCTAATAAAGTACAAAATGTTCCTTATAGTCATAGTCATAGCGATAAAGATAGAAAAGTGGTTAATTTTGAAGATAGTGATAATGAAAGGAAAAGTGAGAAGGAGAAAGATAGGAGTAAGGAAAAAAGTAAGGATAGGTGGAAGAAAGAGAGGGAAGAAGAAAGGAAGAGGCACAAGGAAAAAGAGAAATATAAGAAAGAAGAAAGTACGAATAAAAGAGAAGAGAAGATTCACAAGGAAATGAAGAATAATGAGGTAAAGTCAAAAGAAGAGAAAAAGGATCATAAGGAAACGAATTATAAGGACGGCAAACACCGAAAGAGGGAGGAAGCTAAGGATAAAAGAAAGCCAGATGAGAAGAAAGACAAAAGGAGTCATAAAGAAAAAGAAAGGAACGAAATTAAAGATAATCACAAAAGAAAGGAAACTTTCAAATCAAAGGAAAGCCGAAAACCAGAAGAAAGACCCAAAAAAATTGATTCCAATCTTTCCAGAAGATCCGATTCACAAGAGGGAAGTTCCTCAAAAGAAAATTACAAACCTCCTGAAAAGGAAGAGAAGACGATTTCAATTGATAAGATGAATCGTAATTACCTAGGTGCGAAGGTTCTTGATGATGAGGATCTTCCTGAGGAAAGGGGACGATCGTTCGATGTTAGGGCTCGTCCCAAATCTGTGAAATTTAATGGACGTGGTAAGGAATCTGAGGATCAAGGAACTGAACATACAGGTGCTAAGAAAAAATTAAATCTTTTGGAATACAAGAGAAGATTAGCCAATAGTGGAGAACCCCAACATTTCACGAGTAATAGGGGATCATCTTGGGATCAAAATGTTAGTTCTAGAGGATTGGAAGCTGAACTTTCTGCACCAAGTTCTTCAGACCCCAGAAGTCAATTAAACCCAAGAGAACCTCATACTCTTCTAAAAAACAGAAGATTGCTTCAGGATCAGGACTTTTGTCCTCTAGGACTAGATAATCAGCTTTTTGGGCCTAGCACTTCAGATTTTAGAAATATGAACTTTAGAGATCAGATTATTAGACCTAAAGCCGAGGAAAATATTCGTGCATCACAATCTTTAGATCCTAGAAAGAAATCAAGGAGTGAAGAACCCGAACCTTTTATTAACAGCATGGCATCATCTTGGGATCAAAATGTTAGTTCCAGAGGATTGGAAGCTGAACTTCCTGCAACAAGTTCTTCAGATTCCAGGAATGAATTAAACCCAAGAGAACCTCATCCTTTTATAAATAACAGAAGATTGCCCCAGGATCAGGTGTTTCGACCTGTAGGACTAGATAATCATATTTTTGGACCTAGCCTTTCAGATTTTAGAAATAGGATCTGTAGAGATCAGTTTGTTAGTCCTGAAGCCCACGAAAATATTCGTAAATCAAAATCTTTAGATCCTAGAACGCAATCAATGAGTGGAGATCCCCAAACTTTCTTTAACAATAGGGGATCATCTAGGGATCAAAATAAAGAATCGGAATTTAATCTTCCTGGTCCAAGTTCCTCAGACCCAAGAAATCAATTAAAACCAAGAGAACGTCAACTTATAAACAACAGAAGATTGTCCAAGGATCAAGACAATCAAGATTCTAGATATAGTTCTTCAGGTCCTAGAAATGACTCTAGGAATCAGATTATTATTCCTAAAACCCGGGTAAATGTGGTTCGTAATTCGGCTTCTGTGGATCCGAGAATGCAAAATAGGACATCAGAATCTGAACCTCAACCTTCAACAAGTAGGGCAGAACCACGTCAGAAACTTACTGATAAATCGAAACAGATATCGTCTGCATTGAATGATCAATTGCTCTTCGAGATTTTCACTTGGGGCCCTGAAGTTTTTCTGGTACGTTACATTTCTTTAAAATATTATCAAGATGTTTTTGACTCTGCTAAAATTCAGTTAAGTTTGAAGAATTGTAGTTTCAAATTGAAAATTTTCAGCTTTGAATGTAATTTTGAAATTATTATCTTTGAAGCTTTGCATTTCAAGTACTCGATTTGGATAGTTCTTATTAAAACGCAGTTAAATTTGCATAAAACAATTTTTAAGTTAACTAATTAAATAATATATACCTATCTAGTTTATTAATAGCTTACTTTTAATTAAATTCGTCCAAATAGAATTGTAGGTAATATTTTAAAGAACAAAATAATCCGTCAATGATGAAAATTGAATCGAAAATCATTTTTTTTCTAAAGCGAAAGAAAATCTTAAATAACTAATGTTAAATAAACAATTATATATTGATGTATTTTTTACATTGCCTTTGGATTTCTCTTTTAAAATTCGTTATATTTAACCATATCTCTATTTTCCTTGATTTTATAAACAGCTTTTAAAATTGTAGTTGAGTTAACTAGTAAACATTCTTTAATTTGCAATTATTCATTTCCAATACTTTAAATTTACAACTTTAGGCCTTTTAATTTCCGATACATGTTTGAGATAAGGAAATTATCAATGTCCAAAATACGAATTCTTAACTTTTAGTCTTGAAATTGTGTTATTGTAATTGCTATGATTTATAATTTTAAATTCCTGAATTTCTTATGCTCAAGACTTGTGCCTTAAAACTATTAATTTGCTTTTTTCATCGACTAATTTGAAATTGTGGAATTTCATACACTTCAGTTTGTATAATTTGTTTGATGCTGCAATCTTTCAATGTAAAAGTGGTCAATCTTGTAGATTTGAATTTAAAACTGTTAAATTTTAAATACTTCAATTTAAATTCGTTCACTTTTGAATGCTTCTACTTTAAAGTTGTGAATGTGAATTGACTGAAATGGTCGATTTGTGATAAAATATGAAATTTGAAGTATTTCGCAATTGAAAAAAATGTTCAATTTCTATTGTTTGAATGTTAAGTTGTTATTTTTGGATTCTTGAAATCTGGATAGTTTTAATTTAAATGGTCGAAATTAAGAATCTTAGAAGGACCCAAATTTTGTTTTACATTTCATGTCAATGATTTGGCTATGTAAACCTTTTTTAAATCTCTCGCATAACCTAAAGACAATATCAAATTTCCTATGAATTGATTGGTAAATTATTAATTTTCTGTACAATTGTCTTTACAGAATATCCATAAAAAGGATGTCTTGTTTAAGAGATTTGGAAAAATCGAAAAGATGTCACTCAATTTTGCAAACTACGTGCATTACTGCAAGGTTATTTTCAACATTTTATGTCTGGATGTCTCTTCCCGAATTGAAATTGGATTTATGCTCAAAGGAGAAGACAAAAAGTAATAAAAAATACCTCCAAATTTTCTAGTTTAAGTATAATACTGTGATCAGTTTTTTTTTAAATTATACACTTAATATTTGGTACTTTATAGATACGATCAGTGTTTTATACTACCGGATGTTATTCCAAAAATTCAGATAAAAGGAACAGAAGATAAAAATTCTTATCTAATACCCTTTTACCTGAGAATCAGCGTCCCGAATTCTGAAGACTTCACACCGCCGCACGCTGGAGATTTGCTGCAAATTGAGATTATGAATGAAAATATGCGGACTCTAATGGTATTTGGATATATACACAGAATTGAGTCAAGAGGTAATTTCATGTTTGGAAGTCGATCTCTTCTCACTTTCAGTTTCGGGGACAAAGTTTCGTCTAATTCTGATTTTTGTCTTTCGTTTTCTAGGTCCGAGTGACCAGCCAAGGAAGTTAATAACCTACCTAGTTACGATTAAAGATAAACGTTTCAATATATACACAAGTCAAATTACGGAAGTGTGGAATATTTCGAATCTAAAATCGGCAATGGAATGTGCGAGTGCTGTCTCACAGTTGAAAGACTCGCCTCTTCTTCCATCTATAATCCTCCCGAATTTAAATATTTCTTCAGAAGGACCGCGAAGACTCTTGAGTAGGGATGATTTAGTTTTTCCGGAGCCGGCTTTAGACAAAGTCCAACTAAAAGCAATTTCGAAAATAACAGAAGCAGTTGCAAATCCAGAGCCTCGGCTTTGCTTAATTGAAGGATCTCCTGGTACTGGGAAAACATCTCTTATTTACCATACGATTCTAAAGTTACTCTGGAAACCAAAGATTAAAATTAAGACAGAAAAAGAAGAAGAAGAAGTAAAAGTAAAAGATGAAAAGATGCTTGACGATCGACCCAAGATATTAGTTTGTACTTCTTCAAATGTGGAATTTGAAGAAATCATAGTGAAACTTCTAGATGTGCATGCACCAGATAATGGTGAGAATTGCAAATAATAATAATAATGAAAGTATTAGTAATTAAGGCGTAGGGATGTGGAGACCCAATCGCCCGAGAGCTACGGCTCTTGCAGTCAGCCACGTTGCATTGGGCTAACTCCCCGACGCAACGAATTATGCGGTTACGTCACCAGTATCACGCAGTGCCACCCACAATAGGCCTCTCTCGGATGGAGGCCAT
>JAABKJ010009519.1:0-11183 GCA_011634705.1 Andricus grossulariae
TGGGAAATATTTGTTTTCGTGGTGTATATAACGTCCCAAAATCACAAAAAAAATGCAATCCCAAAAATCTTAAATCGCGACCAAAGTTTTTTTCCCGAAAAAGCAAAATGATAAAATTTTTCTTTGGTTCAAAGCTGAATAAATTTCAGGTTCAATATATTCAATGTTTCTTTTTAATGTGCGCATTTGACTTAATCCAAAAAAAAACATGTTTTTTCACAATTTCAACAAAATTATTACTGCGCAAAAAGTTTTTTTTTAATTTCGTAATTTTTTATTATTGCTCACTAGTAAAAGCTGTAAATATAACAAATTTGTCATAATTTTTGAACCAATAGGAAATATTTTCAATTTGAAATCGTTAAATTTTACTGATTAAAATTTTTCTTCACTTTTGTCGAATGCCAACCCGCAATTTTATTTTCCCCTGATCTCCAACGATTTGATTTGTTTTATAATTTTCACTCCGCCCTACTCTTCAGTGCCCTTAAAAGGGCACTGAAGACTGTGCACCCTGCGTATCTGTCGTCGTTTGGCTTAAAATTAAAACTTTCCATGTATTCATCTTCGACGCATAAAACCAAAAAGACGAGACCTATAAAAAAATGATTACAAGAAAAATTGTACATCTTTTGAAAAGTTTCAATTCTTCACTTAAATTTTTTTCACTCATCAGTCGTAGTTTTTCGTAAAATTGGAATATTCGATTTTTGGGTAGCATCTTCGATGGATAAATCTATAACCGTTGGTCAAGGAATGCTGGTGAACGAACGTGTTCTTTCTATATGGACCTGATCTATCTTTCGATGGCGCTGATTCGCCGAAAAATTGCGGCAAGCGTGGCAAAAGTGAGATGAGCAAAGCTCGAAATCCACTAGAAAAAATGCAAAGTAAAGCAAAATTATAAAATGCTGCCATAAGTCATACACATTTTGAACAATTTTTTCACCATAAATAAATTTGTTCTAAATCGAATATATTGCTTTCAAAATGCGTATGACTTATGACAGAATTTATAATTTTAATTTATTTTGTATTGTTTCCAATGGATTTCGAGCTTTGCTCACCTTACTTTTGCCAGGGTCGCCGCTATTTTCGGTGGCGGCAGCAGTATCGGAAAGGTAGATTAGGTCCCTATTAGGACCCAAAAAAAGTGTGCCAAGGCCCGATTTGATCCGTTCATTTTTTCGAGAGTTTTCGTGTTTACGGACGGAGACAGACGACATTGCTAAAGAATGTAAAAATTTAAACTTGTTTTTTCGGTCCAGTATAGAAGTTGAGACCAAATTTTAAATACAAATTATATTTCTACATTAATTCCGAGATTAATTCTTTAGATGTTGGTGTGTATACGACACATTCCCTTATATTATTAGTAATTTTAATATCTCATTTTCAGGTGCGTTACTTAATTTTAATCCCATGTAATCCAATGTAATATTGTGTAATGTCACGTATATCCCAATGTAATTTTTTGAAATCTCTTGTAATCTTATGTAATTCTGTAATCTAGTTTACATGAAAAATCGAAGTGGGTAACCCCTCATTTTCAATAAAACAGTTGAATTTGAACAAAATTGTTGAATTTTCAACCAAAAAATAACATTTTTAACTGAAAATATAGTCGTCAGAAGGAAGACTACAAAAAAATGGAAATACAAAGCAAATCAATTATGCACAAGAATATTATATCAGGCTGGCCGCAAAACATTTTCAAAATTCGCTAATTTTCCAAACAAATTTTTCATTTTCCCTGCCTATTAGTACTCAAAGGCCAGAATCTTAAATCTGGTAAAACATTTAACATAGGCTCTTTTATGAACAGAATGAAACAATTTAAAATTTTCACATTATTTATCCTTGACAGTTATTTTAAGTGCCTCTTATAGAAATTCCATGACATTTGCCATTTTTTTTTTTTTTTTTTTTAAATTCCTGATTTTCAGGTTTTCCCTGACCTTTGACAACCGTAACTGTTGTAACTGGTAACAAATCAGTATTTTATCAATTTTGACAAAGATATAAGCCTATACCTATAATTGTAACTTACTATTTAGAAGAATATCCGGCATAAGCTACATTGAACCCAAACTTTTACCCACATGTTTATCCGGCTAATCCTATAGCAGCGCTATACATTGATTAGGACGCTACCAACATATTAGGCTATCAGTGTTGCAGAAGTGCATGCATGATGTCGAAAACAACATGAATTAGGATCAAAATTTAATTTTTAGGTGTAATAATACAGAAAGACTCTTTAGAATACCTGAGAAAAGATTTTTCCGAAAGCAGTCCTACACGCCCAGCTTTGATTGTTTTAAGATTGCCGACAGAACATTATTATTTCGAGTTTTCATAGAAACAAGAAGTCAAGTAATTTTTATTCTCATTATTCATTAGTTTAATAAACTATAAACAAGAATGCAGACGTGTCGAAACGAAATCGGCAAAAAGCGGGTAGAAAGTATAACAAAATTAATAGGTTATGTTCGCACAAAAGTTCCTCTAATATATTGACTTAATGTACTTGTATATTTACCTTTCCTGAAGTCGAAAAAGATGATTTTCACTGGGGAAAATATTCCACTGAACTATGAACGATCAATGTATGCAATAATATTTATATCAAACATTTAATCCTTTTACAAATCTCACAATTACTGGAACTAATTGCTTCCTGGCTAGAGCGTAGTTGCCGCAGTACAGCTTGAAGTGCACTTCACGTCAGTAGTTGAAAAGTTCCTTAATTCGGGTTGTTTCGGAAACATTCGGTGCTAGCGACTACAGTTCACGATCGAATATCGATTACTTTATGGCGGGAAATTAAAAAAAGGAACAGGTGGCCATTATAATCAAAGAAAAAATTCCCGGTTATTACCAGACTCGCAATAATTTTTCAGTTGAAGAAATGAAAAAATTCGAAATGTTAAAACTAAATTTTTTTCAATTGAAGTAATAAAAACTGAACTGCAAATGAAAACACTAAAAGCTCAGAAAATATAAATCCACGCTATCATTTTCAATGCTCTGTCTAAATTGGTAAATTTTCAAAATTATATCATTTAAAGCGATTTCAAGCTAGAAACATTAACATTTACTTTCAAGTAACATTATTTTAATTTTAAGCATTTTAAGTACTAGTTTTAAATGAATGATTGTTCACTTGTTATTTATACATCTTAAAACATTTCAAAATCCTTATAAGATCAAAATTTTATTTTAAAATCTTTAAAAATCTACATTTTGTTTCAAACTTTTTGAAATCTTTGCAAATTAGAAATTATTTTTGATATTTTTTCAAAACTTTGAAATATTTTTTTCAATGATTCGAATTTTTTCTGACAAAATCTTACAAAATTAAACAAAAATTGCCTTAAAATGTTAAAATCTTCTACATTTTTTTCTGAAAATTTTGAAAACCTTCTTAAATCTTATTAAATATTCTCTTAAAATTAATTTTTCAAAATAAAACATCATTTTTTATTTTCTCAGGAATATTCAGAAAATTTTGTTTTTCTGAGGAAACCTTTCACAATTCTTTCTTAAAAAGCTTCACAATTTTTTTTTCGAAACCTGCAAAATCTACATTTTGTATTATAAACCATTTCAAATTTTGACAAATTTCAAATGATTTTTTTAATTCTTTCAAAACATCTAAATTTGTTTTAAAATTATTACAATTTGTTCTTTAAAAATTGCCCTAAAATCTTCCAGATTGGTTTCTCGCAATATTGGAAATCTTGTCAAATCTTGTAAAATACTCACTTAAAATTAATTTTTCGGGAATAAAAATAATTTTTCATTTTCCTAATCGTTTTAAGAAACATTTGTTGTGAAACTTTTCACAATTCTTGGAAAGCTACTCAATTTTTTGTTCGAAATCTGCTAAATCTACATTTTGTCTCCAATTATTTAAATCATTTCAAGTTTTAGGTTAATTTTGAATCTTTTCAAAACTTTTAGATATCTCTTAAAGTTACTAAAAATTTTACTAAATTAATAAGTGTCTAATTGTTATTTATACATCAAAATTTAATAACTTCACTTACAAATCAAAATAATTTAAAATTTTCCCAGGAATCTCAAGAAAAATGTTTGATTATCCTAAAATTTTTCAAAATCCCTAAAAAGCTTCAAAATTTTATTTAAAAATCTTCCAAAATTTACATTTTTTTCTAAATGTATTAAATTTTGTTAAACTTTAAATCATTTTCGAAATTTTTTGAAAACATTTAAATTTCTTTTACAATGATTAAATTTTTTTTTAATTGCCTCAAAATCTTCCAGATTTTTTTCTGACAATTTTGGACATCTTGAAATATTGTTAAATATTCTCTTAACATTAATTTTTCAAAGTAAAGAATAATATTTTATTTTCCTAGGTATCTACTTAAGATAATTTTGTTAGTGTTATGAATCCTTTCCCAATTCTGCAAAAGCTTCTTCTTTCTTCTTTATTTTGTTTATATTCTCTCCCTTTTACGGATTTGAGAGTCTATAGATAACCATTACATGTATTTTTACAAACAAGCCTACTCATTACCAACCATGTTTGCTAGATATCGTCTTAATTACTAAATTACACATTTTTAATTTCTGAAAAAAGATCTTTCTCCTTAGCTCCGTTGGGAATCGAACCTCACGTCTTCCTATTGCCGGTCGGGTGCTTTAACCACTAAGCTACTAGAGAGATCGACGGCAGATACTTTTTTCAGATATACGCTTTTCATAGGAAGGAGTTGCATTTTGAATAAAAGTTAAATTATAAGAAATCTGTATTATCATCGGAGTTGGTAACGATCGATCATATGTAGATAACTTTCACAAACCGTGAAACTGGAAATCAACAATATCGATCTTAGTGGTAATATCGACCCTTAGTGGTTATCGGAAGACGTGAGGTTCGATTCCCACCGTAGTAAAGGAAAAAGACCTTTTTTCAGAAATAAAAAATTTGTAATTTATGAATTTTCAAACTTCATCTAGTCTGAAACGAAGTTAAGTATTTCTGTTACTTAAGGAGTTACCTTAGATCGATATTGTTGATTTCCAGTTTCACCGTTCGTGAAAGTTATATACATATGATCGATCGTTACCAACTTCGATGATAATACAGATTCCTTATAGTCTTAATTACTATTCTTACTTCTAAACATTTGCGACCTGGCCCAAGGCTTCCGTTTCCTCTAACCACAAAAAATCTAAAAATTGGACTCTATTCCGCAACACTACTACCTAATTCTCCTTCTTTAGGAGTAATTACTTGGCTTTTTTTCCTATCCTGTGCAACCAGCTCTCTCTCTCTCTCTCTCTCTCTCTCTGATCTTCCAACTTCACTCTATCTTTCATGCAAGATACATGCACCATGTTTCCTGCTCATACCTACAAACTCTACACAGATTATCTTCTTCATTCATCCAATGCTTACATATGCTCTTACACCCTCTTCTATTCCGAATCTCACCACTCTATTCCATTTGCTCTCCTTTTTAAACTTTTTCAGGTACTCTGGTTCCTCCTGCCTCTTAACCATTCTATACCAGCTGTTGTACCTTGAGTCCGCGATTTATTTACCATCTTTCCTCTCCTTTCCTTTTCGTCATCTCTGCCCCACACTTTCTTACCACATTCAATCCTCATTTCGTATCTCTCTTCCTCCGATTACTGGCGTTCCACTTTACCCCTCCTCTCTTTATCCCATAACCTCCCGGGCACACGCTTGTGTAATTCTGCCTCCCTCTCCCCTTCCTAGTTTCTCTTCTAAAATTCAGGCTCTTTTCAGTTACATGACCAACATTTTCTCTCGTACTATTTCTTTCCTCAGGAGACAACCTGGACAGCTCCAACTCACTTACATGATCCATCTTAAAAGTCTCTCACGCAAACTTTCGACTCTTATGCTCTTTCCATCCCCAAATTTTTACCCATGTCATAACACTGACCACACTAACACATCGAACATCCACACTCTCATCCTCCAATCTCCAGTCGTCCTTGAACCTCCTTTAACCTACTTGTCACATTACTTTACTCGCGCATTCCAATCTCTTTCTCACCTGCAGCTTGTTTCCTCCTCTCACTTCGAACCAAAATCCTATGTAGCAAAACTCCTCTATCAACTCCACCCCTACGTTATTTATCTTCCTTTCGTACTCTGCGCTTTTTATTTCTGAAACACATCATCTTTGTCGTACACTCTCTTCCTTTCATGGTTGTCCATAACACCATCCTGTTAACTGAATCAAATGCTGCTTTAAAGTCCACAAACAGTGTAACTTTTTTTCCGCCCTAGGTTCCTATTGACTAGATAGTTGAGCTAGATGTTATATGTGGTCCCCATCCCTTTCCTAAAACCCGTTTAGTTGTGATATACTTCCCTTTTCTTCCATCTGCCTTTCCAATCTTCTAAGCACTTCCGCGGAAATTTTGTATCTCACCGGCATGAGTGTGATACCTGTCTATTCTTCCACCCTTTTCTCTCTCCTTTCTTACTCAACGGCACTACCAGCCCTGTCTTCCACTCCTCTGGCCACCATTCTCTCCACACCTTATTGCAAATCATCCATATCTCTTCTTTCACCCCTATACCTCCAAATTTCAATGCTTCGTTTTTTCCAGGTCATCCTCCCCTGTTACTTTGTTTCTCTTCAGCCTTACAATCGCCTTATTCACCTGTTCCTTACTAATCTTGTTTTTGCTGTCTTCATGCCCCGCTACAGCTTTTCTTACTTCGCCCTTTACCTTCTTTTCCACACCCCCTAATAGAACCTTGAAATAATTCGTTCACTTGTTTACCCCGATATTGTCTTTTATGCCTCTTCTTCCTCTTCTTTCCCTGTTTACCACTTACCATTCCGTCCCTTCCTTTACCACTTTCTTTACCTCTTTCATGTACCTTTCTTTCTCTTTCTGTCTTTTCTCCCTTAACGTTCTCTCGTCCTTCTCTTACTCATGTTTAGTTCCCTTTTCCTCTATTTTCTTACATTCTCCTTCATCCTATCTTTACTTTCAATGCATTCAACGTCCCATCAACCTCTCCTTCTCCTTTCGCAGGATTCGGAACGGCTCAAGCTACAAAAATAGTAAAATAGTAACCATACTTCTTTCAAAAAAGTAACCGTAAAGTTACAATAAATTTGGCAAAAAAGTAACCAAAAAGAAAGATTTTCTACCAAAAACCACGAATTTTCCACTAAAATCATGAATCTTCCACAAAAAAATGAATGTTCAAGAAAGTAGTTCAACTTTTAACAAAATGGTTGAATTTTTTTGACTAAAAAAGATGAATGCTTAACGAAAAATATAATAGTTGATATAATAACCAAAACAAATTTTAATTTAATATAAGAAAAAGAATTCATGAAAAAAAAAACAGTAAATATGTATTTCTAACAAAAAAGTTATCATTCAACCAAATAGTTGAATTTTCTACCAAAACAAGGGAATTTTCAACCCAAAAAGACGAATTTTCAACAAAATAAGTACATTTTTAACCAAAAAGATGAATTTTCAATTAAAATGATACATTTTTCAACAAAAGGGTTACTTTCCATCCAGACGAATAATATTCCACCATAAAAAAAACGAATTTTCAACTAAAATGATGAATCTTCAACAAAAAAGTGAAGTTTTAACCAAAATTGTTCAACTTATAACCGAATTTTCCACCAAAAAAGATAAATTCTCATCGAAATATAATACATAGTTCTATATTTGAACAACAAAAAAAGATTTACTCTCCTGATAGGAGAGTAAACCTACACGCGTTTTTAAATAATAGATAAATGAATTAATTCATTTCATCATTTCGGGCAAAAAATGTAACCAAAAGTAACCTTTTCATAAAATACGAGTAGGTAACTTTTTTGTACCCGTGAATCAAAAATGTAACTAAGTTACTAAAAAGTAAGACGTTCCGAGCCCCTAACGCACTTTGGGCTCACCCTTTTACGTGATCCTTTCTTCCTGCTTGCATCTTCCATACACATATTCTTTTGGTAATATTCTTTTCAAGCCTTTCCACTCCTCATCCACCCACGTTTCACTCATCATTATCACATCCCACTTTTGCAATTCTCCTCAGAATTCTTTGTCCTTATTTTTTAATCCTGACACCATTCACTTCCCGTTTCCTACCCTCCCTCAGGGCTTCTACTTCATCATCCCAAATCCATACCTTTCCGTTTATCCATATCCTGTCTCTCCCAATCCTTAACCTACCACGTTTAATCGTAGACAATTTTAAAGATCAGTAATTCATTTATATTTACAGTTGATCAATTAAAAACTTTCTTCGTCAAAAATGCTTTATATTAAAAATGTACGCCTAAAAATTAAGATCTACAATACGAAATTTTTGAAGTTAAAGATTTTAGAATTACGCACTGTAAAATCGAACTTATTTTACATTTGAAAATAATTTCTCAAAAAAAAAAAGATAGAAAGATTATTTAAAATTACATTATATCATTATGCGATATACAATTTGTGATATTTCAAGTAATTGGATAGATTTTTCTTTTAACTAAAACTCCCGTCAAAAAATAAATTCACTCTCATTTCTCGTTCACAAAAAAAATTACGGTTTTACCGGTCCAGGGGCCATCCTGAAGTAAGTGTGAGGAACTGATTTGTTACGAAATGGAATACAATTAAGCAATTTTAGATTTTTAATTGCATTTTAGTAACTCAATACAAGTGTCAGTGAAAAATTAAATAAAACATCTCAGATGTTTCAACTCTTAAAACAAAACTTTACACAGCTCACATCGAACACTTGGTTTTCAAAGGAGCGCCAAAAAACGATTCTTCACACTACAAATGCATACTTCGCATATTAAAGTAAATAGTAGTTTGAAAATTTAGCTCTTAAACTAGTACGAGAAAAATAAAGTGCTTAATTATTTTCAGTCAAAAAAGTTCTTTCATGGTTAAGCTATTTTTTGTCCGTTTTCAACCTCTGGAACATCATCATTTTTTGCATCAGCATGATCATTCGTACCTTTCGAATCCTGAAAAAAAATGGTTTAATCGTATAGAGCGCATATAGAAAGGGGCCGTTCAAAAATTACGTGACACCATCAGAGGTGGGAGAGGGGCAAATTTTGTGACATCACACATGAAAAATATAAATGTGAATAACCGTTTTTTTAAATGCTTGAAAAAAATGAAAATTAGTAATTTCACACTCTTTCTTCTATCCCCCGCTTTTCCCAATTTTTAAAGAAGTCCTCTTTTTCACCCTGTTTTCAAGAAGCTTCCCCTTTTTCTCGTTTTTCGCGTATATGCGAACTGAACTAATAGAAACCAATAAGAAAATCAAACCACTTTTCGTTGAGAGTTTATTCTTTTTAAATGAAATGTCTACTATTATATTTTTGGTTCAAAATTCATCGCTTTTGGTTTAAAATTCTACTATTTGCTGAAGAATAAACTATTTTGGTTGAAAGTTCGATTTTTTAGCTGAAAATTAATTTACGTAAACAAAAATTTAACTAATCAATTTTTAGCTGAAAATTATAATTTTTAATTGAAAATTGAACTATTAAATTTTTCATTAAAAATTCACCTTTTTTCGTTGAAAATTTAACAACTAGGTTGAGTGATGAACTACTTTGTTGAAAATTATTTTTTTATTTGAAAATCAACTTTCTCAACTGAAAATTTAACTATCCCTATTTTTGTTGATAATTGACAGTTTTTAGTTTAAAATCAAGTATTTTGTTCAAAATGAACATTTTGGGTTGAAAATTCTATTATTTTGGTAGAAAATTTAACTGTTTGGATGAAAATGAACTTTTTGGTTGAAAATTCATATTTTCGGGTAGAAAACTGAATTGTTTTAGTGAATTCGCCTTTTTGGGTGAAAATTCAGCAATTTGCTTGTCATTTTTTTCTCCCTTGAATGAAAAATCTTTCTTGGTTAAAAATTCATCCCCTTTGGTACAGATTTGATCTTTTTTTGGTTAAAGGTGCTACTGTTTGGTTAAAAATTAATCTGTTTTGTTTGAGGCTTCATTTATTTTGTTGGTAGATCGACTTTTTTAGTTGAATTAAATTGCTTTTTCATTGATTGAATCCATTTAAAATCAGGCAGGTTCTAAACTTGAAGTCGCAGAATCCATCGAATCCATTCGAATTTTTCAGATATAGGAATAATATTTGTTATTATAAAAGAGCAAATAAAAAACTATCGATTGGTGTGAAAAACTAAAAATCGATTTTTTCCGCATTAGGCCCCTTTCTTTGCGGACGGTCACATATGTTGTTTTTTAGAGGAAATTAGGCAATATGTATTTTTGCGATTTGTGAAAAAAAATATTACGAAGTTACGCGTATTTGAATTTTTTGCTTTGTTTTCAAAAAAAAAAAAAAATTTCTTTAAACTTATATAACTTTTGTCCTAATTTAGATACATATTTAAGATTTGTTTCCAGCTTCTGGGTAATGTTTATCGCCTCTTTCGAAATCCGCAAGAAAATTTAGAAAATGTTCAAATTTAACAAAATGGCTGCGATTTTTCTGAAAATATTAATGGTAGATTTTCTCAAAAAAACCCACACTTACATTTTTTGCCATTTTTTTTTTAATTTGTACTATTATACGGAAAATACCTTGTGAGTTTTACGCGGGCTAAATAGATTTTGTGACCAGTTATTTTTTTGTCATAAAATCGAATTTTCTCATTTTTATTGAAAATAACAGATACGAAAAAATGTTAAGAATATAGTTCGCACAGTTAAAAAGTTCTACAAAAAGTTCTTTGACTCATTTATGATATCTTGTATCATTTCAAACAAGAAAAAAATCCATATATCTTTCGGGAAACTGCTGCCGCAGTAGAGAAGCCAATTCTTTTAACTGTACAAATCTGTTATTAAGAATATTATAAATTGCTTTTCTGTGCACAGTTTCAAAATCAGGACACACCTGTCATTTGGCATTCAAATTTATTCATCGAGTTTTTCCCATTAAATGTGAATCTAAATTTGCATTGAGACATTAAACTATCACAGAATGATAGAAAAATGAATAAAGACATATTCGAATTTCAATGTTTATATATATATATATATATAGCCCAGGGTTCGATCCCCGGCATCTCCACCATTCGGTTTCGGTTTCTATTCCTTTCGAATAGAACTGAAGGGCCTATGACAAAGCCACCGAACGCGTCCTCG
>JAABKJ010009520.1:0-11183 GCA_011634705.1 Andricus grossulariae
CATCAGTGAAGGAAATTTTTAAAGCTGCTTCAGTGAAAGGTCCCAAAGGTCGGAGATATTCCGATGAGTGGGTAATTCTCTGTCTTCTAGTCCATATGCGCTCGCCTGCAACTTATCGAATGATTCTGGATAATAAAATGCTGCCAGTGCCCTGCGTACGAATAATTCGCCGGTAGGTATTCACAAAAGTTTGAATAAAACTACTTTCAAACGCAGAATCTTGAAAGTGAGGATTGAGTATTTTTTGTTTTAATTGGAATTATTTGTCTCATGTTTAATCTTATTGTTACAGATATCTTTCAAATATGGATTGTCCATGTGGGTTTGATCGATGAAATGTCTACTCGAAAGACTTTATTACTGGATCAAAAAACGATGACGTTCAAAGGTCTTGAAGATTACGGTGATGATCTGCCAAAGGATGTCGATGGAGAAATGGCAGATCGCGGCCTCGTTGTAATGTTCCAACCGCTCTATGACAATTATTCTCAGCCGATAGCAGTTTTTGTTTCAAAAGGAATATCGGCTGGCGATGTATTGGCTAGAATAGTGATGCAAGCCATTGTTCTGCTGGAGAAAGCAGGTTTTGCACGAAATTGATTCATTTCAAAAAGCTGGCAAAAGACTTTCTTTTAAGATAACTGATGCTCACGTAAATCTTGAAAGCAACAGTTTCCTTAAAATGCGAGTATTTCTCGCACTTCAGGTATGTTTTGTTTTTACATTACATTAAAAATAATAAATTCATCGTAAAATGGCCCATTAAAATATTAGTAAACACTGCCTATAAATGTTACTAATATGTTTGATTAATTACATTTTTACAAATAATTTTTTCACAGCTTTTCAGTAAATCCGCTGCTAGAGGACTTGGATTTTAAAAGGCTATTGAGAAAAGGTTGAAAACTTGCGAGTCTACAGCACAGTTCTGTGAAATTTTGAACAACATGTTCGATGCCTTAAACAGAACATCTCCAGAAACAGGTGTACATCTCGGAAGTGAAGATATTAATGTCAATATTTTCATAGATAAAGTTATATTATCGCATATTAAGCTTTTCTCATTTTATAATATTTCTTATTTTTTTAATAGGTTCTACAGGATACTTTAAGGTGGCTTAATGAATGGGAAGATCGAGTCAACGAAGGACTGCTGAGTAAAGATGAATTTCTTACTGACGACGCAGCTGAGGGTCTCAGGATGACGTTAAATTTAAGTTTAGATTTATCGAAGTATTTACTGGAAGATTTAAAAATTGAATTCGTCCTAACAGGCAGGATTAATCAAGATCCTCTCGAGGAATTGTTATAGCGCGCGCAAATCAGCGAAAATGCAAGATTGTATATAATAATTCGGAAGCTTTTACCTTTGTGCCTTTGAGGCCTCTAAAAAGGAAAGAAAGATTTTAATTTCTATCAAAAGTTTCTGGTATTTGTGACGAAAATTTAAATATTTCTTTACTTCTTGATAACCTTGAAGCCATAAAGGGAAAAAATCCCACCAAAATTATCAGAGCTAATTTCTTATTCTGAATACATAAGTTTGAATTAAAACAATATAATTTAAAAAATGAAATTTATATCCAATTTGCGAATGTATCTTAAAAACGAAATTGTAATCAAAGTTTGTTGCAAGTACTTTTTTAAAAGCTTTTTGGAACTTTTTAATAGTATAATATTAAGCGTTGGATCAATTTTTGTTTACGTTAATTGTACATTTTCAACATCTTTTTGAAATGTTGTAATTATATAATTTTGAGCATTGGATCAATTTTTATTATAAATTTGAATTTTTTTCACGATAATTGTACATTTTTACAATCTTTTTGAAACTTTATCATTGCATAATTTTGAGTATTGGATCCATTTTTATTGTGAATTTGATTTTCTTTACGTTAATTGCAAATTAATTTTTTTTCATTTCATTTTTGAAACAAAAAACGCCAAAAAATGCCGTCTGTTGTCACGTCTTTTGGCACTTACACATACGATTTAATGTAATCATCGACAAAAAATGCATCCTGAGCTAATTTAAGATTTTTTTCTCGCAAAAGTCCAGGCAATATCCAGGCAGTATATTAAAAATAAATATTTTTATTCTAAGATGTATTTTTCATTATTACAAATTTCTATTACTACGAATTGCTATTCCTACAAATTGCCACTCTAAATGATCAAATCGTAATTCATGCTCTCTTGGAACGCGCGAATAAATAAATTATTCCCTTATCTAATTTATATTTTGGTATGTTTCTTTCTTTAGAGGTTCTTTGGCACGATCAGATATTCAGGTGACACCAATGATCATCCAGGTACTTCAACCTTTTTGCAGATGTACAAAATTCTCGCTTTCTATGGTGTTTTAAAACTACCAAGAAGCGGAAATTGTTCCATTCCAGATGCTCCTACCACGCCTTTAATTTCCATTTCAAGATTAAAAGAACTATACAAGTCAAAGAAGAACAATAAAGAAGAAATTGTCGCTGAAATTAAAAATAAATTAAATATCACTATCGCAGAAGAAAATTGTGATTTCAGTGACTTCACTGATGCGATAGATCATGATTACGATCTCCCGATTGTAAGAGAATGTATACTTTACTTTCAGACCGGACAAGTATGCAAAATTTTTTCAAAGTTCCGACAATATAAAGTCTGTTATTCAGGATTTTTTATTCAGAAAAGGAAATGAACCAAAATCATCCAGTTGCTAAGATAATAGCGTATGATGATAACCAGCTCCTTCGTCATCCTAACTATAGAATTTTTAATTTCTTAAAAAGAATAGAGCAATCCTTTGAAAAATATTGCAATAAGAGCAATGTATTTGCTTTAGTTATTACCGAGCTGACCAAAGAAACTTTTGATTTTCCTTGCCTCGATCACGCTAAAGACGTGTTAGCTTATTTGATCCAATATTACTTGGAAAACCGATTGCGGCAATTTGCTCAAGTGAAAATTGCTGATTTTTTAAAAAGAATAAATTGGAGCAAAAAAAGCGTGCAAAGCTTGCTACAACTTGAATTGCTTAAATTCGCAATTGTAAATAAATTTGTTCAAATGTTTTTAAATTTTATGTAAATACCATGTTCCAAATGGGAGTATTTATTCGTATAGAATTATGTATATTTATTCTTTATTGATTCCAAATTGAATATTGTTCACAAATACACTTTTATTCTCCAACTTTAATTATATTTATTTATTTATTATTGATTGGCGACTTTTCAAATTTTCAACGTGTAAAACAATCGGACAATAATTATTTGGCTCTTTGCAAACAGCCACTATTCTTAACTGATTGTAAGCGAACATTAATATGTGTCATATTTCGCACAAAGGCTATTGATTTTGAATACCCGAATGTTCATACACGAATCACGAAAAAATTACTGTTGTTCATTAGTTTGTTTATAAGATTTAAAAAAAAAACTTCTTGCTTTAACCCATTGGAAATTATTTTAGGTTAGTTATTACATTGATGTATGACCTTTTTTGTAATGAATTTGAAAGTCTTAAGATAAATGGTATCACTGAAAAGTTAGACAAAAAAATTAAATTTTGTTGTTATATACATTTTTTTTATTTAGTTTAAGTGAAATATTCAGTCATTAATTTTACTCGGAAGACGTAAGGTCATTAAAAAAAAAACATTAAAATGCATTAAGAAATGTACTGTCGGGCGATCACAAATTTAAATAAATGTTTTTAAATTTTATGTACATACCATGTTCCAAATGGTAGTATTTATTTGTTCATAATTATGCATTTTTATTTATTCTCTGTTAATTCCTAATTAAATATTGTTCACAACTAATACACTTTTTCATTCTACAACTTCATCAATATTTATTCTATAAATCCTTCTCTCTATAATATAAATCGTTAGAAATATTCGACTTATTTATAAAAATAGATATTTTTATTATTATAATTAATTTTTATGACCGTTTTATGACGAAACAAAATAAATTATTTTCTAGCTTTAAAAAAATATATATACATTTTTATAATTGTCTTCAATTAAGCGTTAATTTCAATTTTCAATAATCATTATAAATGGCAATAAAAATAAAATTCAATTGAAATTTACTATTTTCACACTTGACCATATTTACATATGTCAATGCTGAAAATTTAATGTTCACTTTGTATAATTTATATTGGTACTCTGTGGAAAGTGTATTCGTATTTAATCATCAAAATAATGTTTTCTTCACTTTTCATTAGTACTTATTAATTTATTGGATATTTAATATGCTGCAAAATATTTTTCTGAGATAAATATATGCAAAAAACGTATTTTAACAACTAAATTAAATTTGTATTTTCTCCATGCAGGCCTAAAAGCACAGCCAGCGCCGCCACTCGGCGGTCTTCAAATCTCATGACACATTTATTCTACAGGCCTTTATAGGAGAGCCATCCCCCTGAATTTGACTATTTAAAAAAAATTCAAGTACGCACACATTATAAACTGATAAAAAGTTTGGAAATTAAACGAATTTTAAAGCCGTTTAAATTAGAAACTGAAATTTAACAGAATTACATACAATATCAAAATAAAAAAAAAAGATAATCCACTGAACAATTCGATATTTACAGCGTCGAATGAACTGCATAACTTCAGAATGAATTTATAGCATTCGTAGTAAAAACTAGTTTTTCTTTTTAAGCAAATATTCTGATTAAAAAATAATTCGTGAAGAATTTGTATAATGAAAATATGTTTTTAAAACAAACATGGACATTATACATTTTCTGAAATACTTTTACAAACGCATGTTTCAAATGTAAAAGATAGACAAAAAAGATAAAGGAGGTAAAATATTTAATGAAACGATTTATACAAGTATTTTACAAATAAAAATTTTTTATTCTTACTGAAACATGTTTTATACATACGATTCAGGAAATTCGAATGTAACATCACGTCCAGTTAGTTTCTTGTAGACGGATGCAAAGGTGTCAACCTGTAAAATAAAATAGTGATTTTTTCATAAGTATCATAAAGTAGTGATTTCAGGGACCCCATCGCAAAAAGAGCTCAAAAAAGGGGAAATAGGGTAATTTTTCACGGAAAAGAGGGAAAATAGAGGAAAGATGAAATATTTATTTTTACGTTTAGAAAAGAAAAAACGATCTTTTTATCGGAAATTGCATAGTTTTTAAATAATGTTAAATGATTTCTTAATAAACTCTGTCATCAAAGTATTTCTTAAAAATTATATATACGAAATTTGGGCTATTTTTGGACCACTCCCCGAAAGTAATATAGTTGTTGTATAAAACCCGGATTTCACAGCTCAAAATGCTCTCAAAACAGCAGAAATAGGGCAATTTTTCACGAAAATAGGGGAATCAATTCCTTTAAACAAAATAAATGAACAGCCATATGAAATTCTATGTGAAACGCTTTCAATTTTTAAGATTTCAAGTGAAAATATGTAGCCTTTTCAAGAAAGTAGTTGAATTTTCAGCGAAGAAAGATTAATTTTAACCACCAAAAAGACGAATTTTTAACCAAAAAAGTTGAATGTTCGACAAAATATTTCATTTTTAACGAAACAGTTGAATTTCAAACATACGAAGATGCACTTTAAATCAAATGGTCGAAATTTTTAACAAAAAAGATTAAAATTCTACCAAAAACTCTTTCTTTTTTAACAATATAGTTGAAATTTTAATCCAATAACTGAATTTTTTTACCTAAAAATATGAATTTCCAACCAAAAATATTAATGTTACCAGAATACGAATTTTCAACAAAGTTCATAAATTTGCAGCCAAATTCTTGAATTTTAAAATAAAAACGATAAGTTTACAATTATTTATTACACTTATTTTTAAAAAAATGTTGAAATAAAATGCATGCGAGCTAAGCGCGCGTTCACGATTCAGTATTTTTTGTTTTCTAATATTAAAAACATAAGGTATTTAAAAATCCACAACAAATTTTTTCTAGACTTTTTTGCAACGAAATCTCTTAAAATTCGTTGGCATCTTTAAAAATAACTTAGCATTTTTACAATTCTTTGAAATTGTTATGTCTTTCATATCCCTTGGAAATGTTGAAATCAGTCGTAAAAGTGGGAGTTTCTTTAAACTTTTAATTTTTTTTACTATTTATATAATTGAAAAGAAAATGAAAACTGGGAGTTTTTTCAAATTTTTTACTTCTTTAACTTTCTCAGTTTTCAAAGCAAACGATTTTCTTAAATACACTACCGGTTCACCTCAGAGCTAAAAATTTTTTTCTTTAAAGGGTTAAATGCTCTCAAAATTTGGTGTAAAATGAGCCCAGGATAAAGCCAATTTGTCTATTTTTCAAGTAAATATCGCAAAATAGTGTAAATTTCAAAGTTTTGTTAAATTTTAGGTAATATCCGAAGTAACAAACATTTTTTAATGCTCCTATGATAATTTTAAAGCTATTTTCCCACAGTATCGCAGCAGCTTATGAGCATAAATCTAAAAAAAAATCCGATCTCGATGATACATATATTGTGAGGGACTTTCGGAGAAACGTCATGGTTATATGTTTCATATATTTAAAAATAATTGTTCTTATCATAACGAATATTGAAATTTTTCCCAGTTCTTGCACTGTGACAGGATTTTTTTTCGATTTATGCGCATAAGCTGCTACGATACTCCGGAAAAAAGCTTAAAAATGAGCCTAAGAACATTGCAAAATGTTGATTATTTCGGATATTGACAAAAACTTAAGAAACGACTGAAATTTACACTATTTTGAAATATCTACTTAAAAATAAAGACTAATTGGCTTCATCTCGAGCTCATTTTATACAGAATTTGGCGGGCATTCAACCCTTTGAAGAGAAATTTTTTTAGCTCTGACATGATTAAAATTAAGATGACTTAGTCATCAAAAAAGAGGTGAACTTAAACATTTCGACGGGTAGTATATATATTTTTCATTTTAATATATATTTTTATTCATTATTATAATTTTAAAGAATGTATAAAATCGGTAGTTTTCCCCAATTTTTTATATTTTTTTTATTTTAAATGTTTTTGTTTCTCACTGATTATTTATTTGTTTAAATCAAGGTAAATGTACCAATAATCTTGACATCCTCAATAATTGTAAAAATTGATTATAATTTGAATATATTGTTGAAAAGACATGCTGGAAGTAGCATTTAATGATAAAATCCATGTAATTTTTCTCATTTTATAGTAGCAAGTGGAAACTAAATGCATTCAAAATCAAGAAAAAGCAAAGAAATTGGCGTCACTATTACTGGGACTAAGGTCACAAGTACTTGGACATTTAATCAAGATAGATAAATTTTCAACAAAATAGTTACATTTTAACCTAACAAATATAAGTTTTCAACCAAAAATTTCATTATTTACATTTTCAGACTAAAAAATTAATTAGAAAAAAAATTTCAATTGGTTGAATTCAACTTAAAAACACAAATTCTAAACAAAATAGTTGAATCCTCAACAAAGGCGATGATTTTTCAAAAAAGAAGATTAATTTTCTGTTCAAAAAGACCAATTTTTTACCAAATACATGAATTTTGTACAAAACAGTTGATTTTTCCACCCGACACTATGAATTTCAACAAAAAAGTGAATTTTCTACCAAGTAGTTAATTTTTCAGATACATAGTCTAATTGTTAACCAAGTAGTTGAATTTTGTGACAAAATTTTTTAATTTTCAACAAAATAGTTTAATTTTAATAAATAATTCTTCAACCAAAAATGAAAAAATTAAAATTTTCACAAAAAAAGCGAATTTTAAACCAGTTAAATTGAAGAAAGAAGACGAATTATTAACAAAATAGTTGAATCCACATACAAAAGGATCAATTTAAAAAAAAAAAAGGTAATAATATTAATTTTCTACCCAAAAAGACGAATGTTCAACATAATACATGCATTTTTTACAAAACAGTTGTATTTTCCACCTAACAGCATATAGTAGATAAAAAAAAAAGTTTTCAACCAAACATGGGATAATTACATTTTCAGATTAAAAAATTAATTTTCAACAAAAAAAAGCGAATTTTCTACCAGTAAATTGAACAAAAAAGACGACTTTTTAACAAAATAGTTGAATCCAGGCAATAAGATAAATTTTCAAAAAAGAAAATCAATATTCTACCCAAAAAGATGAATTATCAACAAAATACTTGAATTTTACGCACAAAAAAAGTTGAATTTTCCACCCGACACTATAGCTTTTCAACAAAAAAGTTACTTTTCCACCAAGTAGATAATTTTTCAAATAAGTAGTTTAATTTTTTACCATATAGTTGAATTTTCTACCAACACAGTTGAATTTTTACTAAAAAGATGAATTTTCCACCAAATAGTTGCATTTTTTACCAAAAAAGATGGTACATACGAAGATATGAATTTTCAAACAAAAAATACGTCTTTTCTAAAAAAAACAATAGAACTTCCAACCCAAAATAAGATTTTTTAACAATAAGATTAATTTTAAAATATATACTTTAATTATCTACCAAATTATTGAATTTTCAAGCCAAAAGGACGAATTTTCTACAAACCGGTTCAATTTTTAAACCGAGAAGATAAATTCTCAACGAAACCTGTAATAATTGATATTTCGACAAAAAAACAATTTATTTAAAATAAAAAACCGTTGAATTCAACCAAAGAAGACGAAGTTTCAAGAAAATAGTTTAATCCTCAACAAAATACATGAATTTTCAACCAAATAGTTGAATTTTCAAATGAAAAAAATGAATTTTCAAACAAAAGTGTAATTGGTATTTTAACAAAAAAAATTTTAATTTAAATCAAAAGAAGTTGAATGCAATAAAAAATACGAATATTCAACAAAATAGATAAATTTAAAAAAAGATTAATTTTCAACAAAATACATGAATTTTCAACTAAAAAAGATCAATTCTGAACTAAAAATATGAGTTTTTAATAAAATAGTTATATTTCCAACAAAATGATTAAATTGCCAATTTAGTAAAATTTTTAACCGAAACAAAAATTTTAACGAAAAATCGAGAAAAAGGTAAAATTTCTTGAAAACATAACAGATATTCATTAAAAAGAGAAAGAGGGGAATATGGGAAAGAGAAAAGTACTAAACGTTATCGAAGTTCGTAACGTTACTCCCAATAGAGCCCCCCCCCCCAAAAAAAAAAAAAAAAATTAGTACTGAGGTTTATATAGACGATCCCTTATAAACTCCGGATTTTAGTACCATTGGCGTGGGGTACCCGGGAGTTAAAAAAGTTTTAACTTCATACAATTAACAATCCGATTGATTCCCCTCTCTGATTTTCGAAAAAACAATAAAAAGAAGATAAAGGAGAAAAAAGTAAACTTTACGATAGTAGAAAAAAATCTCTGGGGTTTTCCCAATTTGCCGGTCCGCTAGATACCTTAAGAATAGATGAAAGCGTTCACAAATTGTTTTATATGAATATTTAAATAAATTGTCAAATATATTAAACTGCTGCTAGCCATAAACGATGAGTTCGATAAAATCAGTTATTCGATCAAATTCTAAACGTACCTTGTGCTCAATGTTTGTCTGCTCATTTTTATCAAGATGCACCTTAGTGAGCTGGGATCCATCCAGTTTTACTCGAATGCGTTTTCCCACAATTTCGACGGGGTAGACGAGATCCTCAAGCAGTGCATCGTACACAGCTGTGAGAGTACGGCTATAATATTTTTTATAAATTGATATATTATTCAAGTACGTTGACGGAACAGTAAAAAAATAAAACTACATAAAACTACTGAATTCCATTGACAAAGAAAAAATAGCAAGGCATTAAAATAATTCTTCATACAATGACAATAAACAAAAAGATGATTTGAAATAATAAATATACGATTATTTTCAAGTTTAACTTAAATGCATGGAAACGGATTTATATTTCACCTTCTTGGTCTCTTTTGCTTGTTTTTTGTCCTGGTTTTCCTCGTGGGCTTAGGTAAGATTTTCCTGTCGCCAACGAACATAACGTGCTTTCCGGAAAACTTCTTTTCCAACTCACGCACCAAACGGGTCTGGATTTTGTGGAAAGCCTGGAGTTTTGGCATCGGTACATATATGATGATCGACTGTAAAAAATAGAAACAAATTAGTATTAAAGATGATTCAACATTCATGACAATATTATTCCTTTTCTGTGAGAAAATTCTCCGGTTTCAATAACAAATATTGCGCAGGTTTAAATTGAAAGATTAAAAATAAAAAAACTTAATATTTCACTTCAGATTGGATCATTGATTTGCAAATATTCTTTGCACAATCAAAATAAACTTTAAAGTTAAAACAATTATTAACGATAGTCTTGGATTATTTTCAAATGAGAGAAATTTATACTTGACATTAATTTTGAACATTTTTAACTTGAAATTAATCAACAAGTAATGCTCTGAATTTAAGACTATAGTTTTAATCTGAAATTATTAATTTTTCAACTATTCAGAATTCGCTGTCCACAATGTTCTAGAAACAGGGGAAATAGGGTGATTTTTCACGAAAATAGGATAATAAATTCTTTTAAATTAAATTTAATTAAACACAATATGAAATGCTTAAAATTCCTAACATTTCTAGTCGAAATATATTGAATTTTCAACACAAAGACGAACTTTTAACAACAGAGTTGAGTTTTCAAGTTCTCGAAAGATCAAATTTCACTCAAATAGTTCAGCAATTTCAAGAAAAAGAGACCAACTTTGAGCAAAGTAATTGCAGTTTAGCCAGATAGTTGAATTTTCAACCTACAAAGATGAATTTTTAACCAAATGGTCGAATTCTTAAAATGACAGTTGAATTATCAACCTGAAAAGTTGAATTTTCCAAAAAAAATAATTTTCATGCAAGAAGACGAATTGTTTAGAATACAGTTGAATTTTCAACAGCAATAATCATTTTTAACCCAAGAAAAATGAATTTTCAATCCATAAGGATGAACTTTCTTTCCAAAAAGACGAATTTTCAACAAAAACAGTTGAACTTTTAATAAAAAAAGATTACTTTTGAATAAAATAATTGAAATTTCAACCAAGCAGTTGAATTTTTGAGCCAAAAAGGCGAATTTTTTTCAAAGGAGTTGAAATATCCAGGGTGGCCACTATTTTTTCAATTTTTGTCTCCCGGTTCTCCCGGTTAATATTCGTGATTTCTCCCGGTTTAGAA
>JAABKJ010009521.1:0-11183 GCA_011634705.1 Andricus grossulariae
CGATCGTTTTGAACCGCATCTACAACTTTTTGGTGTTTTGGTGGTGCCATTGTTGTTCCCACGAGCAGCTAGGGAAATGGTTGGTCCATCCTTGTAAAGCCCTGCGTGCAAGGATAAGGCTGCATACGCTGAGAGGTCGCCCTGTATCCCAGAGTCAACGTTTAAGACACCTCACCCAGGTGCCATTAAGCTTTCTGCAAGGTTGCTACGCCTCCGCTTAGGGGTTATTCCTTTGGGACCATCACTGGATAATTGTCCGCCATTGCTTATTAATTATTGTAACCATATTCAGCAGAAACCCTTGGTACAGGGGCCTTCTATCGGCAACCTGATGACGCGCTGAAGTAAACAATTGATCTAGGTGGCAGATACCACAGATGTGCTCAGGTTGATTAGAGCACAGCACACGGTGAACAATCTGATCGAAAGCGCTTACGCCGAGCTGTTCACATTGAAGCAAACTGATCGAAATAATACCTTCCAGAATTGTGTATTTTTGCCTCAGAGCTCCGATTGTACGCCCTACGTGAATTCTCACGTTCGCGATGCTCCTTGTTTCTTGTAACTCTACAGGGTCAAGCTGTGTCTTCCCTGTAAGCAAACAACGAAATTCAAAAACCTTTTTTCAATCATACCCAGGAAACAAAAATGCTTCTGAATTGCGTATCTATCACTGGAATTTCAGATTGCCGCCGATAGGCTTTTTAAAGAATTTCAGCCGTTATTTTTCTTTTGAATGAGTTATATGCCGCAAAAGCCTTTACAGCATATACAACTGAAATAGAAAAGGAATCTAGTAGTAGAATCTGCGCATGATTTCTTTCAATCTCTCGATAATGTATAAATTAAAAGAATCGTGTGAAATATGGCAGCTTAACGTAAAAAAAGTGGGCCTCATTCAAAAAGAGGAAACGCCGATTCAATATGACCTTGCTTGAAATGGTCATTGCAGTACATGGCAGATTCGAATCTGCTTGAGAAAATGATGTATCCACAGAGTCGTAAACCGATTCAGTTTTAACTTTCTGAATTTGCAAATGACAGATACGCAATTCACAGACTCGTCATTTCAATGGGGGTTTTTTTTCCTGGGTACACAGTTAAAAAGCAAGTTTCTGTAAAGTTGTATTACCTTTCGTGAAGGCGGGCATCTTCAATTCAGCTCCCAATATCTCAAGAGAATCCCCGATGAGAAAACCCCTGTCCGCCAGAACAACGTCTCCAGGAATGATGTTGTCCAGAAACCCACATTGCTCAGTGACCACCTTGTCACTCGCACGTCCACCCCAGCCTTGAGAAATAAAGCATACTGAGCCCTGTGGTGTAATAGCTATAAGATTTTTCACTGTTTTGTGGTGTTAGTAATTAGACCAGGTTTCCGTTCCAGTCAATAGATTGAAGGATCTCTCTATAATATACCTGAAAACAGTCAACTACTACGGAGATGCTTATGCCAAAGCTTTCCGAGAAGCAAGAAGGCATGGTTGAGTACAAACTTTTCCTATCAGGCCAGAAGACAGGATCTGATAAATTGCTATACAAAGTATGCAAGCATTTGCGAAAGTATCTCGATACTGTATATGGTGCAACACTAAACCTAAAATATTCTTATTCAAGTTCAATTCGAGGTTAATTCTAAAATTCAAGTTCAAGTCTGTTTAGGAAATATCACCTGTTAGAAAGATGCTGGAAAGGTAAGTTCAGCCGAATTTTCACAAGCGTGAACAAAAGCTGTTGGAAGGTAGAGAGAGAGCAGCGTTACTTCGTGCAATTAGAAAAGGAGCCACTGTTTCGTGTATGAGAAAAAGAATTTCTGAACTTTCTAGTCCTGTGAGGTACCTCGTCTTTTTATCATTATTCTTGAATGAGTCCTCTGACAGATCTGACTTGTCGGCTTTTCTTTGCAACTTCTCCAAAAGTGTGGTGACTAGCGTCAAATCTTCGAACAACTTCGATATCTGATCCATTGTTAGTTCGGTCTGCGAAGCCGTGCCGGTTTCTATGTTCTCTGTAGAAAAATGTTCTTCTAGTTCTACAAGTACCTCGCTGTTGTCTGTATATATTACTGCTGGACACACAGTAAGTCAATTTAATTTCAAAAACTTATTCATTCAACTGTTTCTACATATGCTTACCCTCTTCGTACACCTTCCATGCGGCTCTACTGCAGACTTCCTTTTAATACTGACACCGACCTCGTATCCAAGATTAATACATGGTACCCAATCTGGATTAATTTTATCAGCCAAGTCTGCCGACTTTCCTGAAGAAAGAAACCAAAATATTAGTGAAAGAATATGAAATAAAGTGTACTCTGAAAAAATAGTGGAATCAGTAATAGTTTAGGAATTTTGAATACACAAATTTAAATTTTCAACTAAAAGTTGAATTTTCAACTAGAACTATGAATGTGCAGCCTAGAAAATGAATTTTTAACAAGGTAGGTAAACTTTTAACTAAAAAATACCAATTTTCAACCAGAGAGACGAATTTTCAATACAAATTATGTAACTTGAAAAAAAATAATTTGTAACAAAGTAGTTCAACTTTCAAACCAAAATCCAAAATTTTTAATCAAAAAGACGAATTTTCAACAAATAAAGCTTTTTCAGTCAAGACAGAAAACACATTCATCCAAAATGGTAAATTTGCAAGCCAAAGACGAATTTTTTGTAAAACAGTGCATTTACAACCAAAAAGTATAGTCTTCTACCAATAAAGACGAATTTATAACTAAAAAGATCAATTTTCAACAAATAATGGAAAAGCTACATTTTTAGGTAAAAACTTAGTTCTAAATAAAAAAACCTAAGAGATGAATAGAAACAAAAAAAAAATTATTTTTATCAAAGTGGTTCAACTTTTATGCAAGTAATTGAATTTTTAATTTAAAAAATTAAATTTTAACCGAAAAAATTAATTTTCAATAAAATATTTAAATTTTAAACCCAAGAGCTGAATCTTCAAACAAAAAAATTAAGTATTAACAAAGTGGTTCAACTTTTACCAGATTACATAGTTGAATTCACAAGTAAAAAAAAAAATTCTACCAAAAATGGAATAGTTGCATTTTCAACTTAAAAAATTAATTTAAAAAAGTGAGTTTTCAATTGCGTAGGAAAACGAAATGCATTTTAAACAAAAATAATTAATCTTCAATGCTTTCATTTCACGAGTTAACTGGAAAAAACAAATATTCAAATAAATTTTAAATTACCGATTAATGATTATTTATTTTCAAACAAATTTCAAAAAGCGTAAAAAAACCGCAATATTACGTAAAATTCAAATTTGTCACTTATGGGGTTTTCTTTGGGGACCCATAAGAGTGGCTTAAAATTATTGAATCTCAAAATTTATGATAGATTCTCATTCTCTAAAAAATTCTGAACAATATAATCAAAAATCGGAATTATTTGCAACATTTTATTGCGTTTAAATATTAGATTTACAAAAAGCGGACCTTTTTCCATGTTAAATCAATGGGAAACTTCATGGTCTTTGCGCCACTTCTGAATTTTAACCGATTTTCCTCAGTTTTGGAGATTATGTCCCTTGACATTCAAACAAAACTGGGAGGTGAGAGCAGAGAACTTCGAAAAGTGGAAAATAAGGGTCACCCTATCACACATAAATGAAAGATTGAAAAATAAAATCAAAAATATCAAATGAAAATTTTACAATTTTTGCTTAAAGAGAAAGTAAAACCCAAACAAAATAAATGACAAATATTAAATGAACGATTACAGATTTCATTATTTTAATTTTTTAAAATCTTACATTACTCTCTCAAAATTTGTTACACTCAACAATGTAACTATTTTGTTCCATTTTATAAACTATTTGAAAGATGATTGAATTTTGAGGTTTCGTGTCATTTAACTCGATCCTTAACTATAATTCATTTATCACTTACCGCCGATAAAGTGATTTGAGCAAAATCTTGATATTTTTTTCTGTTTCTCAGTGAAATTTCCTTTTTTTTTATAGCCCTTAACCAGGCGTTTTGTCTTTCTAAAGAAAAAGCGCAAGCTTTGTCCAGCCCCCTGGAACTCTGAGTTGAAAATGTACTATGTGTTGACGGTGGCCGTGTGGTGGCCCAGCTATTCAGTTGGCCTATGATCGTTGCAAATGCGTAGCAAAATAATAACACTGAATTTCATAACACATTAAAAGCAATTTACTTAAAGCGTCAAATAATCTTTGAGTGTTTTGAGTGATCTTTGCGACATTTTCCATCTTCTAAGCGAAAGAAAACTGGAGAAAAACTGCTTTCAGATGTAAAAATCTGCATTTATTTACAGATGCTCCAAAATATCAGCAGTGTTGAAATTTTGAAAAAAAAAAATCTTTTTAGTTGATCAACTATGAATATAAATTATAATGATTTTTAAAATTAAACTGTGCATTAAGGATTAACAAGTTATTGATAATTTATTTTCCAAGACGATTCGAAATCAGTTCAAAATTTAAGTCTTAATAGTTAAACAAATGTAAACGCATGATTGAAACTTTGTAAACTATTTAAAATTGTAAAATAACTTAAAAACAATGTATTCATACTTGAAGACTTTTATTAAATTTAAAATATTGTTTTAGTATAAAATTTGAAACTTTAAATTAAAAATTTGTTTAATTAGGAAAAATAACAATTGCTTAATATTTAGAAATTTTTGATGTTCATTTAAAATCAGTAATTGTGAATCAAATATTCAAAATTAAGCAAAAAAAAACTAAACTTTGAACGTTACAATTTTAATTGTTCTATTTAAAAAAATTTAATTTGTAAGTAAAATTGTTGAATTTTGATGTATAATAAATATTGAACGCCTATTGTTATTCCTAGAACAAATTTAAGTCAATTGAATTTAGTTTCAATTTAAAATTTGAAATGATTTCAAATAATTTAAACAAAGTAAGTACCGAAATTTCGGTGTAAATAGGAAATAGCCCACGGCCTGATTTAAAACAAAATATAGATTTGTGCAGGTTTCGAACAAAAAATTTAGAAGATTTTTAAGAATTGTGAAAGGCTTCAAAAGAATAAAAAACATTTTCTTAAGAATCCTAGGAAAATTGAAAATGACTTTTTATTTTTGAAAATTAATTTTAAGATAATATTTAAAAAGATTTCTTAAATTGTCAAAAATGAATCTGGAAGATTTTATGGAAATATTTTTCAATTTGCAGGATTTAAGCAAAATTTTATGAAGAATTCGAATCATTTTAAAAGATGATTAGAAAGCCTGAAAAAATTAAAAAATTCATTCATAATTTGAAAAATTTTGAAATCAATTTTTGAAGCTTTTCAAGGTTTTTTAAACTATTTAAAATAAAAATATTTCAACTTCTGATTCAAGAAATGTTCAGTTTATAACAAAAATGTAATCATTCAATATTTATTATTTCTTGCTTAAAATTGCTTAAAATTATTTGCAGCTCAGTTTTTGTTATTTTAAATGGACACATTTTTAGTTTTATGGTTAGAATTTTTTACTTTCATTGACCGTAAAAAATGTTAGCTGACCGGGAAATGACCGAGATTTTTTTTTGTGCTTAAAACGGCCACCCTGATTTACAAAATTTTAATGTTTAAAAAAATTATCCAAAAATATCCATGGTAAACAAATTGAATTAATCTTGATGAATTCATTTAAAAAATTGCTTTGCGGTATAACTATTTTCATGAAATTTAGCTTAAGATTTGGGACGAAAAGGGAATTTTCATTATACAGTTGTTTTTAAATTAAACATGAACTAAAGTTATTTCAAGCTAAAAAATAAGAAGTTCGTTAAACCACATAATTTGTTTAAAAATATTTGAAAATCCGAAATGAATTTGAATTAATAAATAGATAAAGTAAATATTATTTATTATATAATATAATAAAAATATTATAAAGTTTAAACTATTTTCTTTTCGGATAGTTCAAAATTACACAAATAATTATATTTATGATTTGATTGCGCATGAATAATAATTTGTTGTAGTTAGTAGGGATGCATTGGGATTTGCGTCTAAAACCAGTGAATTTTACGATTTTCGAAAATTATTTTCAACTCAAAAGATTAAGAAAATCTTCTTTCTTGGAGAAAAATGCAACTATTTTTTTCTGAAAATTCGTCTTTTCGGGATGAAAATTCAACTATTTTCGTCGAAAATGTACTTTTTGTTTAAAAATCATATATTAGTGTTGAAAATTTAATTCGAGTCTTTTCTGGATGCAAATATAATTATATTTTTGAAAATTTATAAAAAAATTCATCTATTTTAGTAGAAATTGCATCTTTCTTGGAGAAAATTGCAACTTTTTTGTTGAAAATTCGCCTTTTTGGGTTGAAAATTAACAATTTCCATAGAAAATATTCCGTTTCGTTTAAAATGCATATCTTAGTGTTGAAAATTCAACTGAAATCTTTTTTTGATGAAAATTTGACTATTGTTTTTCCCCAACAATTGTGTTGGAAAGTCATGCTTTTTGGTAAAAAATTCAACTGTTTTGTCGAAAATTTGAGTTGTTTGATTAAAAATTTAACTATTTCGTTAAATATTTATTTTATTTACTTAATAACATATTTTTGTAACTGAAAATTGAACTATTCTATTCCTTGTTGATAATTTATGTTTTTTAGTTGACAATTCATCCATTTTGTTAAAAATTTGTTTTTTTCTATGTGGTAGAAAATGATTATTTTTGGTTCAAAATTCAATGATTAGGTTGAAAAGTCCATCCAAAATTTAAATATTTGGTTGAAAAATCATGTATTTTTATTTCAAAATTTCTCTTTTGGTAGGAAATTATTCTTTTTAGTTGAAATTCAATTTCTTTGGTTGAAACTTAGCGTTTTTAAATTGAAAATTGATTTTTCAAACTAAAAATTTAACTACATTTCTTGTCGAATTTTTTTTTATGGAAATTTAATCTTATTGGTAGAGAATTTATTTGTTTGGTTGAAAATTCAACTATTTCGTTGAAAATTCATTTTATTTGCTTAAAAACTTATTTCTCTAACCAAAAATTAAACAATTCTATTTTTTGTTAAAATTAATCTTTTTTAGTTAAAAATTCATCTATTTTGTTGAAAATTTGTATTCTTTTGTGTGGAAAATTAATCTTTTTGATAAAAAATTCATTTTTTTAGTTGAAAATTTAACTATTTCGTTGAAAAATTGTTTTATTTGCTTACAAACTTATCTCTATCTAAAAATTAAACTATTCTATTTTTTTCTGAATATTTATCTTTTTTAGTTAAAAATTTATCTATTTCGTTGAAATTTTTTCTTTTTTAGTAGAAAATTAACCTTTTTGGTCAAAAATTCCACTATTAGGTAGAAATGTCCATTAAAAATTAAAATTGTTGGTGAAAAATTCATGTATTTTCTTAAAAATTATTCTTTTTCGGTAGAAAATTAATCTTCTTGGTTGAAATGTCATTTTTTTCGGATGAAAATTCGTTTTTTTCATTAAAAATTAATTTCTTTAACTAAAAATTTAGCTATTCCATTTTTCGTCAATTTTTTTTATAGACATTACATTTAGAATAGAGTTAGAAAGTCCCGATTTTTGTCCGAATTTTTTCACTTGCTTCCAACTTTACAGTTAGAGCGAGATGATTAATAAAATTTATCAAAAATAATGGTTCAAACCATTTATTATTGTTTATAATAATATTCTCTTAGAATAGTGCTAGGTAGTTACAATTTTTTCTAAAATTTTCTACTTTTTGCCCACTTTTCAATTAGAGTAAGGAAACAATTAATTAGAGTTGACAAAAATAATTGTTTGGACAGTTTATTAATATTTTTAATAATAATCTTTTTGAATAAAGATTTATTGTTTATAACTATCTTTCCCTAAAGTAATGCTAGATACTTGCGTTTATTTCTTGAATTTTCAACTTTTTGTCCACTTTTCAATTCTAGTGGGGTAATAATTAATGCAATTAACAATTGAATTGTTCAAAGAAATTATTATTGTTTATGACTATAATCTCCTATGTTAATGCTAGAAATTCGCTGTTTTTCTCTGAAATTGTCCATTTCTGTTCACTTTTTAACCATAAGAAGGTAATAATTAATTGAAATTTACAAAAATAATTGTTTAAACAATTTATCATTATTTTATGTGATATTACCTTTGAAAAATGCTGAAAAGATAAGATTTTTTCTGAAATTTTTAACTGTTTGTCCACTGCTTGCTTAAAGTGAGTAATTAGTTAATTTAATTTGATGAACATAATTGTTTAAACAAATTATTATTATTCATATCTATCTTTTCTTATATTAATGCCAGAAAGTTGCAGTTTTTTTAAATTTTTTCCACTTTTTGTCCACTTGTCATCATTATTGTGACTAACAAAAATAATTGTAGAATAATTTATTATCGTTTATGACTATCTTCTCTTATAGTAATGTCAGAAAATTTTTAATATTTTTCGGCCTTTTTTTCAATTAATATTCTTAAAACATTAGCAAAAGTGTAAAAATAGTACATTCCAAAAAAAATGGAATACCTAATAAATAAAAAAAATATTTTTTTTACGTGTTTCATTATTATTTGTTCATAACTAAAAAGTCAAAGAAATGCTTAAAATTTCGGAAAAGAAAACGAAACTTTCTAGCATTACTCTAAGCTCTAAGTCTCTAAGAAAATATAGTTTTGAAAGAAAATAAATTGTTTAAACAATCATGTTTGTTAACTGGAATAATTATTACCTCACTAAGTAAAAACTAGACAAAAAATTTAAAAAGGCAGGAGAATCCACAACAATCTAATATTTCTATGAGAAAAGAGAGTTATAAATAATAATAATTTGTTTAAACAATTATTTTTTCTAAATTTCTTTAATTATCAACTCCCTCTAAGCAAAAAGTGGACAAGAAGTTGAATATTTAAAAAAATATCCGTAACTTTCTGGCTTCAGAGAATATAATTAAAAAAATAATAAACTGTCGAAACAATTATGTTTGTTAACTTTCATTAATTATTAACTCACTTTAATTGATAATTAGACAAAAAATGGACAATTTCAGAAAACAGAAACTTTCTAGCGTTATTCTAAGAGAATACTGTTATAAACAATAAATTGTTTAAACAATTATTTCTATTGAATTTAATTGATTTTTTATAATTTTTAATAATATTTCGTAATTTTTTTAACAATAGTGCAACAACAAGTCCTTGGAGAACGTCGTGCAGTTGAGATTAAACTTTTATTGTTGTTGCTTTATTAAAAAAATATTGGAAACGATATAATTGTTAAAAAAATAATTTTTTTGTGTAATTATAAAAAATCATGAACATGTTGTTTGACCACTGCTAATGATATCCTTGGTTTTTTGATAGGGTTATTAGTTTGAAAAAAAATTCAAAAATTTAAAACCTATTTCTATATTTTTCGGACTGGTAGATTTATTTATTTATAATAATGGCCCAAATTTTATGATCATGTAATTGTTTAAGAAATAATTTTTTGGCCTGATTAAAAAATCTTCAAGACCTATTGCTGAGAAGAATCCAATAAAATCCTTGTTTTTTTTATCAATTGTTTTTAAATAAATTTCCCAAATTTCATATCTGGATCGCAATTTTAATTATTTAAAAATCATAATTCATTTTCATAATTTTTTTCATCCATTGTCAATTTGTTGAAAATCACTGAAATTTCATTCCTTATTAACTAGGGGAATCCTCCCCACAGTGGATAATCATTAATTAAAAATATAAATGTATGTGAAATAATAATTAATTAACTTTAATTAATAGTGAAGACACTAAAGGTGCTAAAAAATTAAAATTAAACAAAGTATTTTTTTTTCTCATTTCTGCTCTTAATTAATGTTTATTTACTGTAGGCAGGTTTTCCCTACTACAAAAAGTTACTGAAATTTCAGTGACTGGAACTAAAAATTCGAACCAATTTTTACTTATTCTGTATATTTTTTTTTTTTTCAAATTCGCTGTGTTTTCTAATATTATCCATTATTATTATTTATTTTAAATAAAATTTTTTTATATTTAGCAAATTCTTTTTCCGGATAGAACCCCTCGAAATATAAAAATTGTTAATGGAATGTCTGTCCAGGTTTTGCATAATTCAAGAGGAATTCTATTATGGAACTGAGGACCAAACAAATAAAAAAAAATCGGCAAAGTTTCAAAGAAATATTTGACCAAACTTGAGAGAAATTCCAAGGAAAAGATTCTATAGAAATTTTACAGAATTCAAAAAAGTTCTAGGAGACAACCCATGTCAAATTAGAGCGCTCCTCACAACAAATAATTGTACGTCAAACCACAAAGGTAGATTTGACAGTTTCCGAAATCTTACTAAGATTTTATGAACTTTAAATTTTTTTCAATTCAACAATTTTAAAAATTTGGAAAATTTTTATTCAATTTTTTCAATTTTGCTAAGAATTACTAAGATTTTATGAGGTTAAAATTTTTTTATTTATTAATTTTAAAAATCTGGAAAATTTACATTCAATTTTTTTAATTTTTCAGAATTGAAAGAAACGTTAGGAAAAACTCTAATCAGTTTAAAAGATATTTAGAATTTCAAGAATGTGAAATCAAAATGTACATTTTTGAAAATGTTGGAAGGAGATTGCAAGGCTTTTTAAGAAGTTTTAAAGGTTTCAAGAAAATAACATTTTTTTCTAAGATACCTGGAATTTTTTAAAATAATTTATTATTTTGAAAAATGAAAAGATTTCTAAAAAATTTCGAAAAAAATCTCCAAGATGGTGAGACAGTTTTTTCAAATTTGAAAGATTTTAGGAACAATTCGAGTCCGTTTAAAAAATGTTTAAAAATTTATTTATTTTGCTACTATTTTATTGAAATTCAGTCGTTTTTGGATGAATTCAACTCAATATTTAACTGAATATTTAAAATAATTTTTTTTTTCAGTTCAAATAGTAACAATTACAACTTTCGTTTAGAATTCGTTTTTTTTTTTGGGTATATACTTTGTTTAAAATTCATTTTTTTGTTTGATGATTAATAATTTCAGTGCAAAATTCATCTCTTAGGATGAAAATTGATCTTTTGAATTGAAAATTCCATTATTTGTTTGAAAATGAATTTTTGTGTTGAAAATTCAAATGTTTTGTGGAAAATTCGTCTTTTTGGCTTGAAAATTCAACAATTTGGTTGACATTTTTTTCTTTCTTGACT
>JAABKJ010009522.1:0-11183 GCA_011634705.1 Andricus grossulariae
CTAATTTTACCAAATCATCAAAATGAACGCCTTCATACACTTTCTTCAAATAAAAAATAGTCTTAAATTATCTTGTTATAAAAAAAGTGTTTTGATCTCTGTAAGTTTTTCGATAGAAAAAAATATTTAAACAACCTTTACTTTTAGGAAATCATCAAAATGAAGGACATTATGCACTTTTTTATAATTTAAAATAGTGTTAAATTAACTTTTAATCAAAGCATTTTTTTATTGGTGTAAATGCTTTCGGAAGAGAAATTTAAAGTCACCTTTAGTTTTCAAAAATCATCAAATTGAACGCCTTTATATACTTTTTTTCAAATTAAAAATAGTCTTCAATTACCTTTTCATAAAAAAAGTTTTTTTAGTTTGGATGTTTTTCCGGAAAAAAATTGTAAGTCATGATTAGTTTTACAAAATCATCAAAATCATCAAAACGGCTTCATACACATTCTTCAAATCAAAAATAGTCTTAAATTATCTTGCTATAAAATTTTTTTTTTATCTGGGTAAATTTTTCCGAAAAAAAATGTTAAATGACCTTCGTTCAGCCCTCCCAATTTGGCTCCCCAACTTCAATGCGCATGCGTTGCATCGGTATTCTTATTGGCTGTAAATGGCGCGCTTTTTTGAAACTATTACATGTGTCAATCAATTATACGTAATAAATCATCATTGTGGAAATAATAACAATTAATTTGCAGATCTCAAAATAGTCTTTTAGAGTGCAAGGTGAAATAATTATTTGTTTGTACTCTTTACAAATAAATTATTGATTTTAACTTCGAAGCAAGGAATACTTTTTTTCACCAATGTAAATTTTAAATCATTCATAATATTTTTTTGTACTTTATAATTATAAAATATCTATTGTGAAAAATTGATTTGTATATTTAATCATTTCAAATAAGCGCGCGATCAAAATCCAATGAGGCTGCTGGTGCGACGCATGCGCAGTGCGATCGGGGAGCCAAATTGGGAGAACTGCCTTAATTTTCAAAAATCATCCAAATGAACGCCTTTATACACTTTTTTCCAAATTAAAAATAATCTTATCATAAAAAATGTTTTTTTGATCTGGGTAAGTTTCCCCGGAAAAGAATGTTAAATCATCCTTACTTTTAGAAAATCATAAAAATAAACGCCTTTATACATTTTTTCGAATTCAAAATAATGTTAAATTACCTTATCATAAAAAAATTGGATTTAGTGGTTTGAATGCTTTCAGAAAAGAAATTTAAATTTTGTAAAATCACGAAATCATCCCAATGAAGGCCTTTATGCATTTAGCTCTAATCGGCACAATAATTAGCCACTCATGGCATTTTCAAAGTTTGGTAATTTGAAAAAACCATTAATATAATAATTTAAAGATTCAAATAACCATAGTAATTTAACCGTTAAAAAAATACATAATTTATATTTTACAAAATTAACAATAATGTCAAAAAACACAATGCTTGAGCACTAAAATACAGTGATTAACATATGCTAATTATTATATTATTGGCATCTGAAATGCGGTGAAATGTATTCATTGGCCACATCAGCTTAGGGGCGTTCAAAAAATACGTGAGACTGCAAAAAAAATATAATATGAATGTGATTAACAATTTTTTGAAATGCTTGAAAAAAATTAAAAATAGTGATTTTATTTTAGAATTAAAGCATCTAAATATAAACTTCATAATATTCCCCCTATTCCACTCTTTTGTCCTATTTTAAAGAATATTCCTCTTTTTCCCCTATTTTCAAGAAACTTCCCTATTTTGAAGAAACTTCCCTTTTTTCTTCTTTTTTTTTTATCTTTTCGCTTAAATGCGAAATGAATTAATAGAACCTTAGAACCCAATATGAAAATCCAACTATTTTTCTTTGAAAGTTCAGTATTTTAAATCGAAAAGTCTACTAAATATTATATTTTTGGTTCAGAATTTATCTCTATTAGTTAAAAATGTTAATACATATTTGGTTGAAGATTGAACTATTTTCTTAAAAATGAGTTTTTTCGTTTATTGCAAATTAATTTTTTTAACTAAATATGTATTTATCCTAGTTTTGGTTGAAAATTGATCGCTTTTAGTTGACAATTCAAATACTTGGTTTAAAGTAAAAAAAACTTTGTTAAACATCCATTTTATCAGTTAAAGATCAATCTCTAATTGAAAATTTAACTATTTTCTTAAAAATCCGATACTTGAATCTAGTAATACGAAGCTACTTTTACAAATAAAGAACATTGATATTTAATTTTATTTCACAATTTTAAACAAATTAAAGCAAGCTCACGAAAAAATTCTTTGAGGAATTTTCAACCAAACAATTGAATTTTCATCTAAAGAGATGAATTTTTAACCAAATATTTGAATTTTCATCTAATAAGGATCAATTTTCAACCGAAAATTGGATATTTAAATTTTTAGGCAAAAAGAATAAATTTTCAACCGACAATAAAAACTAATTTTCAACAATATAGTGTAATTTTCAACGAATATGATGAATTTCCAACATAAATTATAAATGTTTAACTGAAAAAGTTAGATTGTTTGTTTGTAAAAAAAATTAATTTTCAACTAAAAAAAACTAATCTTCAGCACAATAGTTAAATTTTCAACAGGAATAGTTTTAATTTTCAGTTTAAAAAAATAATTTTCATTTAAAAAAAAACGAATTTTCATCAAGCCTGTTAAAATGTTAACTGAAGCAGTTTAATTTTCACTTTAAAAATTCATTTCTCATAAAAAATACAAATTTTCAACCAAAGAAATGAATTTTCAATTGAAATGATGAATCTTTAACCAAAAAAATGAATTTTCAACAGAAGAGTTTAACTTTCAAAAAAAGATGAATTTTCAACAAAAATTACTAATCTTCAAGCGGAATAGTTGAATTTTCAACAAAAAAAATACTTTTTTACCAAAAAATAAGAATTTTCAACAAAATAGTTAACATTTCAACCAAAAAGATGAATTTTTAACTAAAATGACGAATCTTCAACTGGAATGGTTAAATTTTCAACCAAAAAGATCAATTTTCGCATAAAAGAATAATTTTCTAAAACAAAAAAAAAAACGAATTTTCAACAAAAAGATTAATTTTCAACTAAAAAGATGAATTTTCAAGTAGAATGATGAATCTTCAACTGCAATAGTTAAATTTTCAACCAGAAGTATAGATCTTCGACCAAGAAGAAGAATTTTCTCTCAAAGAAGACGAATTTCCAACAAAACTGTTAAATTTCGAACCAAAGAGAGGCATTTCCAATTAATATCATGAATCTTCAACACCAAAAAATGGTTTTTTAACGAAATAGTTTACCGGTCAACCAAAAAGATAAATTTTCAACTAAAATGATAAATCTTCAATTTGAACGGTTACATTTTTAACGAAAAAGATTAATTTTTAACCAAATAGACCATTTTTCTATCGAAAAGGACGAATTTTCAACAAAATGGTTAAATTTTCAACCAAAATTGATGAATCTTCAACTAGAATAGTCAAATTTTGAACCAAGCAGATAAATTTTCAACCAAGAAGAATAATTTTTTACCGAAGAATACGAATTTTCAACCAAAGAGAGGAATTTTCAATCAAAATTATAAATCTTAACCAAAAAAATGAATTTGTAACAAAAGAGTTTAACTTTCAACCAAAAAGATGAAATTTCAACTAAAATGATGAATCTTCATCTGAAATGGTTGAATTTTTAACCAGAAAGAATAATTTTCTACCAAAAAAGATGAATTTTCAACAAAATAGTTAAATTTTCCACCAAAGAGATTAATTTTCAACCAAAACGATGAATTGTCAACCAAGAAGAATAAATTTCTACTAAAGAAGACGAATTTTCAACAAAGCTGTTGAATTTCCAACCGAAGAGATGAATTTTAATTTTAATTTTTAATCAAAAACAGTGGAATTCAATCAAAAAGTATGAATTTTCAATATGAGCTGAATTTTCAACTAAGATAGATTTTTCAGTCGAGAAAGAAAAAAAAATGATAACTAAAGTTTTGAATTTTCAACGAAAAAAAGAATCTAATTTTCGACAAAATAGTTAAATTCAGTAATATAAAGCTACTTTTATAAATAAAAAACATATTTAATTTATTGTATATTGTAATTTCAAACAAATCAAAGCAAGCTTACGAAAAAATTCCCTGACTTTAAGGCCATCTGACGAGTGGGTCACGTGACCGTCTTCCTACCTTACCGACACTTTTTATTTGTAAACCTATTTTTACACGAATAGCCACATCGAGTTGAAAATTTGGGATGATAAATAAGAAGCACTAAGAAACGCGGATCTGCTACTAAATTTTTATAATTAAGAAAAAAGAAAAAAAAAATTATTAAAAAAAAAACTTTTTTTATAATTATAAAAATTTTGGACCAGAGCCGCGTTTCTTAGTGCTTTATTTATTATCCCAAAATTATCAACTCGATGTGGCTATTCGTGTGAAAATAAGTTTACAAGTAAAAAAAGTGTCGGTAAGGTAGGAAGCCGGTCAAAATTCCCTGACAATTCCAGGTTTTCCAGGCGAACCATAGTGTATTATTTAACAAGGGGATGAAGGAGCAGAATTTTCGTGCGGGCAGTAATTACCCAAGGGAAAAATCTACTTTCGCACCTCAAATTTTACTTTCGCTCCGCTAATTTTACTTTTGTCTCGCTAATTTTACTTTCGCCCCGCTAATTTTACTTTCGCCCCGCTAATTTTACTTTCGCCTCCTTGATTGTACTTTCGCCTCGTTAATTTCACTGTCGCTCCGCTAATTTTACTTTCGCCCTGAAAATTTCACTTTCGCCACGCAAATGCGGTTCACGGGAAATATATGCTTCTTTCGACCCTATTTTCAGGGGCAAAAGATGGACATTTCGGTCGATTGTGGAATAAAATATTTTTTCATTCGCTGTCTAACCCCTCTATCATCTTTCACTCGGTGTAAAAACAATTGTGTAATTTTTAATCAATTAAAAAAAATGTTTAACCCATGGTCCAAGGCATTTAAACGCTATAAATAGTTAATTTTTTGTTTGTCACAATGACTAATGACCTACTTAAAAGCTATAATTATGACAATAAAATGAAGGTTGGTATCACTGAGAAGAATTTAACCCTAATTTTATTCAGAATACTACTCTTAAAATTAAAACCTTAAAAATAAAACCTTCTGAGATAAAAATAAAAAGCCTTAGATATTTTCAGCCATGTATGATTAAAAATTCCCATATAAAAATGTGTGATGTGTGCTACTGATAAAAAACTACCCTTAAACTTTTTTAAACTACGCCTTGGAACGATATTTTTCTTCTTTTACAGTTTTTCAAATGCCTAAAACCAAACCTCTACCTCTATTTAAATTCTGAAGTCATTCTAGGACTATTCTTATGAGGAATTATGTGGAGAACTATGAATGAAGCAAAGTGTCGTTCTAAGGGGTAGTTTAAAAAAGTTTATGGGTAATTTTTTTTCAATGGCGCACATTTCAACCATGAAAAAAGCATGGTGTAAAATTTTAACCTCCTAGAGAGGGTGTTTTTTCACGTTTAAGGGTTGAATTCTAAATAAAATTGGGCTAACATTATTTTCGGTTATGCCTACCATCATTTTGTTTTTGTACTTATAGCATTCACGTGAGTCATTTGTCACTTTTACAACAACAAAAATTAACTCTTTATAGCGTTTTAAGGCCTTGGGTCACGTTTGAACTTTTTGTTTTAATTATAAAAAAATGGAACAATTATTTTTACACCAAAGGAAAGGAAATAGGGGGTGAGACAGGCACTAGAAACCCATGTAGGCACTCTGTAATAAAATTGTCAATATCGTGACATGAACTAAATTCGCTGTACAAATAAAACTGACATTTTTATTGTTCTGAAAATAATTACAGGGAAAGGTTAAATAGTCTCTTAGGGAAAGTTTTTTAAAACATATGCATCCTTGTTCACCGCATCGATAGAAATAGAAACACAATATCGATTCTCCGTCAACTCCTTGACCTTGCGGCGCACGAAGTGAAATTGAGCCACTTGATGCAATAACCAGCCCGACGCTCAAAAACGCGTAAAAGTATTGTCCGATCGTCTCAAAAAAAGAAAATTTTCAAAACCGAACAATCAATTTTTTGAAAATGTAGAATTGTAGAGAATAAGGAAATGAAACTTTTTCCTATCAGAATTTTTTTGTCAAACGTTTGCTTTTAATAATAAAAACGAAATGTTGGAAAAAAGTTTCTCTCTGATTTAATTAAGTTTTAAAACTTAAATCGTTCTCAGTCGGCCAAATATTATTGAAATGAGTTCATATTTGCAGGACATATTCAAAATACTCTAGCGATACCTAGGAAATCATGAAAAAGTTAACAAACATTTATTGTTAAATGATCTTTAATTGCAAAATGAGGTCAATCGATAATTGTGTTTTCTTGGTTTCGCCGGTAAAAAGCATCTAGGTAACTTCGACTTTCAAAGAACTTTCAGTGAGTGATTTGTTCAGCAATGTTGAATAAAGTTTTGTGGAAAATCTCATATTCATTCGTTGGAAATTTACTGAGATATTTAGGTTTGGAAAAAGTACTCGACGTCTGCCCGCCCTGGTAGTCGCGTACTCGTCGAGTATTTTTTCCAAATCTGAATATCTCAGTAAATTTTCATCGTATCGAAATGATATTTTTCAAAAAACTTAATTCAATATCGCTGAAGTAATCACTCACTGGAAGTTCTTTGAAAGTCGAAGTTACCTAGATACTTTTTACCGGCGAAAACAAGAAAATACAATTATCGATTGACCTCATTTTGCAATTAAATATTATTAAACAATAAACGATTGGTAACTTTATCATAATTTCCTAAGCATCGCTAGAGTATTTTGAATATGTCCTGCAAATCTGAACTCATTTGAACAATATTTTGGCCGAGTTAGAACGATTTAAGTTTTAAAACATAATTAAATCAGAGAGAAACTTTTTTTCAATATTTCGTTTTTATTATTAAAAACAAAAGTTTGACAAAAAAATTCTAATAGGAAAAAGTTTCATTTCCTTACTCTGTACAATCCTACATTTTCAAAAAATTGATTTTTTGATTTTGAAATTTTTTTCGAGACTTTCGGATAATACTTTTGCGCGTCTTCGAGTGTCGGGCTGGTTATTGCGCCAGGCGGCTCAATTGCTGTTTTCGTTCCTAAGATAATTTTACAATTTGGGTCAATTTACCACACCCGTTTTTAGATAGAATATTAATATTTTAATAAATAACTGACCAATTTCATATGAAATCGGGCTGCCTGACCCTGATGATGTCACGGATTTGTTTTGGGGATGAAATATATTGTTTTCCAAGGAAAAATATGAGACGCGTATTTTTTGTTTTTCACCCAAAAATGTTTTCACAGGGCCATTTAAATATTTAGATAAATTATGAAAAAATTAATGAAAATTTTCTGTTAAAATTTTCATCTTGGGAACAGTTGACAAATCAGCTAAATTTGAAACCATATAGTTAAATTTTCAACCAAAAAATGAATTCTCAACCAATTACATAATTTTTCCACCAAACAGTTGAATTTGCTGTAAAATTTTTGAATCTTCGCCATAAAATGTAATAGTTGATATTTACACTAAAAAATATTTGAATTTTAAATTAAAAACAATAATATACAACAAAAAATGAATTTTTAAGAAACTATTTGCATCCTAAACTGAAACAGATTAATTTTCTACCAAATAGTTAAATTTTAAAGCAAGAAGATTAACTTTTTACTAAAAACACGAATTTTCGACAAAATACGTGAATTGTGAACCAAATAGTTGAATTTTCTACTAAAAAGGATCAATTTTCAGCAAAAAATGGAATCGTTAAATTTTTAGTTCAAACCATTCATTTTATAACAAAACAAGGAGAATTTTTAATAAAATAGTAAAGTTTTCAAATAAATAAATGAATTTTCAACTAAAATTATAAATCTTCAACCCAAAACATTAGTTGTTAACAAATTAGTTTAAATTTAAACTTAGTAGTTGAATTTTCAAGCCAAAGAGACGAATTCTCAACAAAACAGTTGCATTTTCAACAATACATACATTTTTATCAAATAGTTGAATTTTTTAGCAAAAAAAAGGAATTTTCAAAAAATTACATCAATCTTCAGCTAAATATTTGCAAATCATTATAAATATTTATAAATATTTTATTTTATTATTTATTTGTAAATATTCATAGATATATTTATATAATATATTTGTAAATGATGTTGTGTAATTTTCAATAAAAAAAGTATTTTTCTACAAAACAGTTTAATTTTGTACCAAATAGTTGAATTTTAAACCAAGTTGTGACATTTTCAAGTCAAAAAGACTATTTTTCTATAAAACAGTTGAACTTTTAAGACGAGAAAATGATTTTTCAACCAAAAAGTTATTTTACAACGAATCAGTTAAATTTTCAACAAAAAAGTTAAATTTTTAATGTAAAAAAATCATTTTGAACCAAGAAAGACAAATTTTCGACCATTTAGTTAAATTGTCTATGAAAAGAGATGAAAATACAAATTGTTCACTAAACAGTTTATTTTCCAACCTGAAAATGTAAATTTTCAACCAAAAAGTTGATTTTCAACTGAAAAAAAAATCAATTTTTAGGCAAACAGTTGCGTTTGTAACAAACAAAAAATAATAATAATTTCTACAGAAAAAGATACACTATCAAACCAAAGCGATGAATGGTTCAACAAAATAGTTGAATTTTATATCAAAAAAGAATTTTTTAGTCGAGAAAAAAAAATTCAATCAAACTATTTTATTATCAAGCCAAAAAGACGACGTTTTAACAACACATTTTAATTTTCAACCAAGAAGTATGACTCTTTAACAAAATTGTTGAGATTTCAATAAAATAATTCAATCTTGAACCAAATAATAAAATTTTTGAATAAGAAAGATGAATTCTTAACGAAAAATTTAATAGTACTTTTCAACTGAGAAGAATGAACTTTCAACCAAAAATGGTTGGATTTTCTCATTTGATTCTAATAATTCAGTTTGAATTTGAGCGGAAAAATGAAAAATGGGGAGAGTCTGTGAAGCTTCCGATAAATAAATAGGAAATTTAATAAATTATAGACTAAAGAAAAACATTTTAAATAAACATTGAAGTGCATTTTTAATACTTACAAAATTTTATGACACTATTTTGACACTATGCAATTGTATGTATATTGATAAATTTTTAAAGAGTTATCTAATTTTTTTTTTTGCTTTCTTTGAAGTATTTTTTTTCCACTTGCGTGGGTTGTCCTAATGCTTCTTGACGAGAGTCTGATATTATTAATTGAGAGTCTGGATTCAATAAAGGTACGAGCGCTCGAAAACGCGAAAAAGAATTGTCCAAACGTCTTGCGTTATCCAAATTTTAAAGTTAGAAAAATTAAATTAAAATAAAATATGTGCTGGCAGAGAATGACAAGATGGAACTTTTTACTATTTCAAGTTTTTCTTTCCGATGTATATTTTTAATAATATATTTGAAAAAGGGATGACAAAATTTCGCCAAATTCAATTATTTTTTAAAACATAATTCGTCTCCACTCAGTCAAATATTATTGAAACTATTTGAAATTTGGTACACATGCATTTATTCCTTACTATTGGAGAACGATTTCTGGAATTTTTTAGATCAATTCATTGAAAATTGGCGGAAATATCCATTTTGTAAGAAAGCACGCGACGTTGTCTTGAATCTGCTAACGATGCAATCGTAGACGACGTCGCGTGCTTTCTTACAAAATGGATAACTCCACCAATTTTCAATGTATTGATCTAAAAATTTCCAGAAATCTTCCTCCAATAGTAAGGAACAAATGTCTCGCTTCAAGTTGTTTCAACTCTAAAGTTCCCTCAATACTTTTCTTCGTCGAAGCTAAAAAAACGTGCTTACCATCAGGTATCCATTTGCAATTAATTATTATTAAACAATTGGCATTTTTAATTATTTTCTTTATTTTGTAGGCATCGCTAGGGTATAATTAGTATATTATTAAAAATATACATCAGAAAGAAAAACTTTAAATAGAAAAAAGTTCCGTCTTGTCATTCTCCACAAGAACATTTTTTTTAATTTGATTTTTTTTAACTTTAAAATTTGGAGTTAAACTTTCAAACGAAACGAATGACTTTTCAACAGAATAGTTGAATTCTTAAGCAAATAGTTGAATTTTCAACCAAAAAAATATTAGTTTTCTATCAAAAGAGATGAATTCTCCAACCAATGGTCGAATTTTCAAACAAAAAAGATTAAATTTCAAGCACAAACACTTTCATTTTTAAATAAATTGTTGTATCTTCGACCCAAAAAGACTATTTTTTGATAACACAGTTGAATTTTAAATCTAGAAGGACGAATTTTCTACAAAAAAAATTAATTATGAACCAAACAGTCCAAATAGTTAAACTTTCAAAAAAAAAAACGAAACGAATGACTTTTCAACAAAATGTTTGACTTTTTAAGCAAATAGTTGAATTTTCAACCAAAAAAGATTAGTTTTCTACCAAAATAGATAAATTTTCCAACCAGTGGTCGAATTTTCAACAAAACAGTTGAATTGAACAAAAAAAATTAATTATGAACCAAACAGTTGCATTTGCGTCCAAATAGTTAAACTTTCAAACGAAACGAATGACTTTTAAACAAATTAGTTGAATTTTCAAGCAAATAGTTGAATTTTCAAGTCCAAATAGTTAAACTTTTAAACGAAAGGAATGACTTTTAAACAAAAGAGTTGAATTTTCAACCAACAAAAATTAATTTATAGACCAATGGTCGAATTTTCAAACAAACAAAAATAAACTTCAAGCACAAGCACTTTAATTTTTAAATAAATTGCTGAAGCTTCAACCTAAGAAGAAGAATTTTTTAGAATGCAGTTGAATTTCCAATCTAGAGGAACGACTTTTCAACAAAACAGTTGAATTTTTAATCCAAATGGACGAATTTTCTATTAAAAAAGATGACTTTTTAACAAAATAATTGAATTTTTAACAAAAAAATTAATTATTAACGAAAAAGTTGCATTTTCAAGCGAAAAGAACGACTTTTCAACAAAACAGTTGAATTTTTAATCCAAATGGACGAATTTTCTATTAAAAAAGATGAATATACAATAAAATAGTTACATTTTCTA
>JAABKJ010009523.1:0-11183 GCA_011634705.1 Andricus grossulariae
AAATTTTTTTGGCTGTACGTTTATCTTTTCAGTTGAAAACTCAAGAATTCGGTTCGAATTTTTTTGATTGATGATTTTGAGATGAATTCAATTTTATTAAAAATTTAAATCTTTTGTTAGAAATTTGATTTTTTTGTTCAAAAATAAAACTTTTTGGTTAAAAATGAATCTGTTCTGGCTGAGGATTGGACTATTTTGTTGCAAATTCGTATTTTTTGGTTGGATTTAACAGTTTCATATTTAAATTTTAAATGTTTTCATTTTACAAGAATTAAGGGATTTCAAATTACTTAAAAAATTTAAAAAGATTTTTAAGAATTTCGAAGATTTTAAGATATTTTGAAATATTCCAATGAATTTTAATAGATTGTAAGGAATTTGAATAAATTCTACAGAATTTTAATGATTTTAGGGTATTTTTGAAGATTTCAAGAAATTTTTAAAAGCTGTAAAAAATTTCAGGAATTTTAGAAGATTTGGAAGGATTTATAATATTTTAGGGTATTTTAAAATATTTCCAGGAACTATAAGGTTTCAGGAGATTCAAAAAGTTTTCGATGAATTTTAATCAAATTTTAAGGAATTTTAAATTACTAAATTTTTCTTTTTAGTATTTGAGGGTATTTCAAAAGATTCCAAAGAATTTTCAAGAACTTCAAATATTTCATGGAATTTTAAGGAATATCATCAGATATAACCTAATTTCAAGGATTTTTAAGGGATTTTATAATAATTAAATTAAATTAAAAAACAATTATTAACAAGAATTGAAGGATTATGAGTGCATTTAAAGATTTAAAGAGCTTTTTAACAATTTTGAAGTTTTAAGGATATTTTAAAAGATTTTCAAAAATTTTCAAGTTTAAACAAAATTTCAAGGGATTTACCAAGATTTGAAAATTTTTAGAGTATTTTAAAGGATTTCAAGGAATTTTTAACCGACTGAACAAAGTTCGAGAAATTTTCAATGAGGAATACTTGAATTAGGTCAATACAAAGAAATAATTTTTGGATTTAAGAGAACAATTTCCAAAGCGATAGAGATTTATAGACCAATATAGGGATATTAGAATTTTTTTCCTACTCTAAAAATTCTAATTTTTCTAAAACATTCCAAATCGAGCTTTTATACTTTTAGAAAAAAAAATAAATTATCTAATTTTTGTTTGTTCTAGAAATAAATTTTCTTAGCTGATAATTTAATTATTCCAGTTGAAGATTCATCAGCTTCGTTTACATTTTATTTCTTTAGAGTTAATTTTTTTCGATCGGAAACTCCACTATCATACTTTTGGTTAATAATTTATCTTTTTGGTTCAAAATTGTATCATTTGGTTGAAAATAAAATAAAATTTTGTATTGTGTTTTGTAGATAATTTGCCCCTTTGATTTTCAAAAAAGACATTCAAGACTTCCAAGGAGATTGAACAAACAATTTCAAAAAATTACCTTCAGAATTATAACATTAAAAAAAAATTATAAAATTATTATAGAAATAAAAAAATACAAATTGACAGATAATAGTGATAACCAAATTTAAATACTAAAATCCAAACGGAAATAAAAGTGAAAAAAAAATATGAATGCAAAATTCTAAAAGTCTGAATGAAGATAAGAAACGTTATTTAAAATTTAGAAATCGATTGTCAACACTGATAAGATAACGACCGGTACATAAACCCAGAATATTCACTAGTTTCGCTCTTATTGAAATTATTTAAGTGGGTGTCATATATTTCAATAAAATGAGAATTGAGATAGCAATTCTGTGGCTTGTCATAGTGGTGTTCCCTGAACCACTTCGTAAGTATAATGATATTTATAGTTGTAAATTAATTTTTAATTGCACAATATTTTTTCTGATATCATCACTTTTCAATATTGTCCGTTACTGATATTTTCTTTTTTTCAAAAAAATACTATTTTTTCTTTCTGTCTATTTTCAGTAGGTTCGAGGGATCATTTTTCACGATTTTTCAGTAGCAGTATCATTAAAAATAGACATCTTATACTTTTTTTACCTATTTTTTGCAAAATGCTTGAAAATTATGGTTTATTTGAAAAATAAAATTTTTTTCTTACAAAATACCTATGGAAAAGCGGCAAATGTTTTTATGGTAGATTTTTTAAAGAGTTTTGTTTGAATAAAAAAAAATGTGTTAGTTTTGAAAAAAAATTGATGAAATGTTTCTTAACATTTATATTCGCAATTAGCCATAGAATACAAATAAAAAATTCCTTCCGTAATTTTATTCCCGTAAGCCTGTTTATCTAGGGTCCCATAAAAACCGCATAAATGAAAAATCTTATTTTTTGCGTTTTTATTATTATTTATGTATATATTTATTAGAAGAGGTTATAGAAATGGAAATTTAAAAGTGAAAAATAAGAGAGTTTGATAAAAAACGTGATTTTGTAACATTTTAAAATATACGAAATTATAACAATTTCTTCCTGGATTGCGTATTCATAAATCTAAATCGTGGCGTAGATAAACGTATCGAAAAACATGTTTTTATAAAATATCATAGAATTTCTCAAGAACATATGTAACACGACCTAGAAAAGAAAATCCTTGAACAAATTTATCGTATCACGATAAATTTTCGATAAGAACGTGAAATTACGTTTAAAAAAAAAATCAAAATATGATTTTTTCGAAAAGGGACAGGTTCATTTTTTTTCATTGTAATAAATAATATGCAGCAGGTTGCAAATTTTTTTTTATTAACAAAGTATGAGTGGAAGTGCTAACTGAAAGAATTAACCTTTTGTTCAGAAACCTAATTTCAAAAGATAATTAAAATTTTTTTAAAAATTTGTTTAAAAAATAAGTTTCCTGCATTTTTGTCTAAAATTTGGCGTAAAAAACTTTGAAAAAATTAAATTCTTTGTTGTTAATGTTTCTTCTAAGATTCTTTCAATACCTCCTTATCTTAATATGCTACTCACGACCTCGGCGATTTTTAAATTGTTTCTTGTTTATATATCATATTTGTAGTGGAATTTTGAGAAAAGTGACATTTTTTACCAAATATTTGTTTGCACTTTAGAAACAACTTAGCTATGTTATGAATCACCTTAAATCAATGTATGGGGTCTCACTAAACACAGATAATTTGTTTATTTATTAATTTAGTTGTTATAAGCAAATTCGATATTAATAAATGTGCTACTGATATTCCTAAAAACAATGAAGCTTGACTATATTCTTCGAAATATAATAATTATGATTTTATAAACAATTGAAATAAATAAATATACATTTTTAACTTTTTCACGTAGAAAACAAATTATTTTTTGCTATCATCTTAATTTCTACATATATTTCTACAAATATTACACATTTGAATGCATTTATTAAAATGTAAGACTTAGAATTTTCATAAATAAATAGAATAAATGTAAAATTTTGGCATTTTTGTTTAGAAAACAAATTTTCTTTCTTATTATATTATATTATTTATAGTTATATGACTATGATTATTAGAAAATAGTTAAACATAGTCTCCAAGTATTTCCAAACCTCACAAATCGCTTTGAAATTTAGTTAAATTTAATTTTTTTAAACGCTTAAATCGGATAAAATTGTAAGCTTTAAAACATTTTTTCAAGAAAAATCTTTTTTGCCACACTGCGTTTTCCAAAACATTTTAATTAAATATTTATCTTGATAGCTGTATTATTTTAAAGTATATTTCAGAACAAACAATTTTCGTTTTTTTTTTTAATTAATCGGAAACAGAAAAATATTTTCATGGATTATTTTTTACAACAGATTTCAAAGTATTTTAAAGAATTTAGAATTTTGAAGATTTTGTGGTATTTTCTCCGAAAATTAGTCTCTTTTTTGAAAATATAACTAATTTATTTTTTGTTACAAATTTATCATTTGTAATTGACTTAACTATTTAATTGAAATTGAACTAATTTGTTAAAAATAAATTTTGTTGGTAGAAGATTCATCTCTTTAGTGCAAAATTAAACTCTTTTGTTGAAAATTCATTTTTTTGTTGTTGTAGGAAAATAATCTTCTGGATTACAAATTTGACACCTTGGTTAAAAGTCAACTACTTTATCACAAATTCATTTTTTAGTTGAAAGTTTATTTCTTTTGTTGAAAATTAATCTATTTTATTAATTTTTTTTTTGGTTCAAAATAATTTTTTTTTTCGAATTAAAATTGAATTATTCCAGTGTTTGTAGAAAATTTATCCGTTTTAGTTAAAATTTAGACTTTTTATTTTCGAAATTCTTAATTTTTGGATGAAAGGTAATGCTTTTTAGTGAAAAATTTAACAATTTGTTAGAAAATTCTAGAATTTTCAAACAAAATCTAAAAAAACTTTTTTTATTGAGAATTTAACCCTCTGGTTAAAAATTAATCTTTTTTGGCTGAAAATGCAACTGGTTGGTGAAAAATTATTAATTGTGGTTGAGGTTTTATATTTTTTTGTTGAAAATTCGTATTTTTTGTTGAAAATCAAACTATTGCAGTTTTGATTCAAAATTTTTCTTTTTTAGTTGATAATTCTACTACTCGGTTAAAAATTTAACTATTTTGTTGAAAATTTGTTTTCTTTTTTTCGGAGGAAATTAATCTTCTTGATTGCAAATTTGACTGTTTGGTTGAAAGTTGAACTACTTTCTTAAAAAATCATTTGTTAGTGAAACATCCATGTCTTTCGTTCGAAATTGATTTATTTTATAGATTAAAAAAAAATACATTTATTTTAAAATACAAGTTAACTATTTTGGTAGAAAATTGATCGGTTTTAGTTGTAATTTGGACTTTCAATTAAAAAAATTCTCCATATTTTGATGAAAAGTAAAGCTTTTTAGTGGAAAATTTAATAATTTGGTTTAAAATTCTAGAATTTTCATCCAAAATCTGAAAAATCCTGTTTCATTGAAAATTTAATCCTCTGGTAAAAACTTAACCTTTTTTGGTTGGAAATGCAACTGTTTGGTGAAAAATTATTTATTGTGATTCAGGATATATCTGTTTTGTGAAAAATTTGTAATTTTTGTTGAAAATTTAACTATTGCATTTTTGGTTTAGAATATTTCTTTTTTAGTTGATAATTTAACTATTCGATTGAAAATTTAACTATTTCCTGAAAAATGCATTTTTTTTGTTTGTTGAAAATTCATCTCTTTAGTGCAAAATTGAACTATTTTGTTGAAAATTCGTTTTCTTTTTTTCGGAGGAAATTAATCTTCTTGATTGCAAATTTGACTGCTTGGTTTAAAGTTCAACTACTTTATTAAAAATTTATTCTTCAGTTAAACATACACCTCTTTGGTTGAAAATTGATCTATTTTATTGTTGTTTTTTTAAAAATAAATTTGTTTTAACTTGAAATTTAACTATTTCAGTCTTGGTGAAAAATTGATACATTTTATTTGAAATGTAGTCTTTTCATTTTTGAAATGCTCAATTTTTGGATGAAAATTAATACTTTTTAGTTGAAAATTTAACAATTTGTTTGAAAATTATAGAATTTTCAACCAAAATATGAAAAATCTGTTTTCCTTGAAAATTTCATCCTCTGGTAAAAACTTAATCTTTTTTGGTAAAAAATGCAACCGTTTAGTGATAAATTATTTATTGTGATTGATGATTCATCTATCTTGTTGAAAATTTGTATTTTTTGTCGAAAATTCAACTATTGCATTGTTGGTTCGCAATTTTTCTTTTATAGTTGATAATTCTGCTACTCATTTGAAAATTTAACTATTTTTTCAAAAATTTGTTTTTATTTTCAGTTGAACATTCACGTAATTAGTGCAAAATTAAACTATTTTATTGAAAATTCATTTTTTTTGTAGAAGATTCATCTTTTTGGTTAAAAATTTAAATGTTTTGTTGAGAATTAATGTTTCTTTATTAAAAATTATATTTTTCAAATGAAAATTAATTTATTTTAGTTTTAGTAGAAAATTGATATTTTTTAGTTGAAATTTCGTCTGTTTGGTTTAAAAATTCATTTTTTTGGTAGAAATTCGATCTTTTTTGGTTGAAAATATAAATTTTTGTTTGAAAATGATCTATTTTGGTTGAGAATTCAACTAATTTGTGAAAATTCGTATCTTATGTTAAAATTTTTTATTTTTTAGTTGATAGTTTCACTACTCCGTTGAAAGTTTAACCACTTTGTTAAAAATCATTATTTTTTTTTTGGTTGAAGATTTATCTTTTTGGTTCAAAATTCAACTATTTATTCGAAAATATTTTTTTTCTTGCTTAAAATTAACTTTCTTACCTCAAAATTGAACTATTTCAGTTTTGGCACAAAATCGATATTTTTTAGTTGTGATCTCGTGCTTTTGGTTCAAAAACTCATTCTTTTTTCGCAGAAAGTGCAATTATTTGATTAAATTTAAACTCTTTTGATTAAAGATTTTACTATTTTGAGAAAATTTTTTTATTTTCTCAGTCAAAAATTAATTTTTTAACTGAGATTTTTGGTTAAAAAATAATATCTTTCAGTTATACATTGATGTATTTTGTTGAAAATTTGAATTAAATTTTATTCAATAAAATATGTCTGAAAAATTTGAAAAAAATACATAATATAGGGGCGGGGGGATGTCCTGAACGCTTTATAACAACTTGTTTAATGAGAGGAACCTGCTTTGACTAATTGTCTAAAAATATAAAAACTATTTTGTAAATTATCCAATTTTTTAATACAATAATTAATTTTTCACTTATATTTTCCTTTTGCAGAATCATTTTCGGGATTTCGAAAATGGGGCAGAAGAAAGCCAGTAATTCCTGAACTTGCTGCTCGTTATTTCCGAAGTTATAAAAATGAAGGTGTCAGTTACGAATTGACTGCAGGCTACTGGAAATTTGGAATAGTATGGGAATTCGGTTATCAGTTCGTTATTGGATATATTGAAAATGGACCGGAAGGAGATATTTTGTGTCCATTTCTTTATCCTAGAGCTGATCTCAATGGTAAATATGGAAAAATTAAAATACGTATTGATGTTGACCATGCGAACGTGTATTATCCAATATACGAGACGGACCACCTGAATGAACTGTTCTTCAAGAAATACCCGGAAAGAGAAATTCGCGAATTCCAGATAAAAACTGTCGATCCTCTACCCCTTATCCCGAACCAAATTGAAAACATTCCCGCCCTTGTGAAAGTCCCGTCCTTGTCTGAAAAAAAGTCAAAGTAATACATTTTAAAACAAACGAGATCTGTCCGGAAAGTATCCAACCTTATTTTGTACCAGAAGCAAGAGTTAATTATGGTCAAAGGACATTATATCTTCTTCGAAGTACTACATTTGGAAACCACAATCTTCTTCCAGCAAGCCTCGTAGAAATTTCTGGTGATTCACCATAAATTGCTGAATAAGCTGCGATGAATGGGCAGGTGCGTTTTTGTAGTGAAGGATCCAGTCGCAGTACGCTCACTTTCCAGTCGCCTGAATAAATCTTTATCGTGATTCTCACTCATAGACTTTTGGCCAGGCACCTTTCGAATCATAACGATGGTTTCCGAACGTGAACGGCCAAGTTTTTAGCAAAATTATTAACCTTTTTCTAGCGAGCCTCCCATGCGGATCTATGTCAGGACTTTATGGTAGTTGCCAAGACTGTGTTAGACCGTTCTTCACCAGAAATTGCTGAATGAGCTGCTGTCCCTTGGGAGGGGGTCTCACAGAGGGACCTCTGAATAGCAAATACCTATTTTTAACAATAGAAAAAATAGGTGAAAAGTTAAAACACGAGCTCGGATAAATTCCAGACAGACTTCATATCATGTATCTGGTTCGATACCAAAAAGTTTTGGAATATAATTTTTGAGTGCTATCATAACTTTAATTTCTGTATTTGTAATTTTAATTATATTGTATATTCTTCACGCGTACGCGCTGAATAAAATGTAGAAAATAATTGTTCAGACATGCTATAATTAATATAATAAATGATTTCCAGAGTTGAACATTCGTCTTTTTTTGTTAATAATTAATTTTTTTACCTGAAAATTTACCTATTCCAGTTGTGGATTCGTCATTTTAGTTTAAAATTCGTCTTTTAGAGATAATTTATTTCAATTGAAAAGTCCAATATTATATTTTTGGTTGGAAATTCATATTTTTCTGGTTAATAATTTTATTATTTGGTTGAAAATTTAAAATTTTTGTTGAAAACTCATAATTGTAGGTTGAAAGTTTAATTATTTTGTAGCAGGTTCGCCTTTTTGGTTTTCAATTCGAAAGTTTTTCAACGAATAAAAAATCGAGAGAACATTCAAAAAGTACTATGAAAATATAAAAAAAATCGAAAGAAAATTTTACGAATCAAGTTTATAAAGTAAAATTCAAACGGAAATGAAAGTAAAAAAAGAGATTTAAATTCAGCATTCTAAAAGCTTAAATAGAGATAACAAAGGCAATTTTAAAATATAGAAGTAAATATAATTATCAGCCATTTATTTTTGTAATCGAAAAAAATGTTAAGAAAAATATTAAAATTCAACAGTTTTGGATTTGGAATCAAATTGTTTTTGTTTTTTTTTTTCGTAGAAATACCAATTATTACATTTTTCGTCAAAAATTCAACTACTTAGTTGAAAGTTCAACTGCTTTGCTGGAAATTTTTTTTTTCATTCAAGATTCATCTCTGCGGTTAAAAATTTAACTGTTTTGTTAAAAATACATGTTTTTTTGTTGATGAAAATTAACTCTTTTTCACTGAAAATTTAACTATTTAAGTTTTGGTAGAAAACTGATCTTTTTTAGTTGAAATGTCGTCTTTTGGGTTGAAAATTTATATACTTTGTTTGAAAATGCATTCGTTTATATAAATATAATCCTTTTGGTTGAAGATTTTACTATTTTGTTTCCAATTTATTCTTTTCTTAGTTAAAAATAGATTTTTTAACTGATAATTGAACTACTCAACTTTTGTTTGAACAATTACATTTTTAGTTGAAGATTCATCAATCCGGTGAAAAATTCCTGTATTTTTGAGAAAAATGGAAACTTTTGTATAAAATTAATCTTCTTAGTTGTAAGTATTTCAATGAATTTCAATAGATTCTCAAAAATCTAGACAGATATAAAGAGAGTTCAAATAATTTTAATGATGTTAGGGTATTTCTAAAGATTTTAAGAAATGTTTAAAAGCTGTGAAAAATTGTAGGCGTCTCAGAAGATTTGGAAGGATTTTAAATATTTTAGGGTATTTTAAAATATTTTCAGGATTTTTCAAGAGATTTCAAAAACTTTTAGAAATTCCCAAACATTTTCATGATTTTTAGGCATCTGAAAAAATTTCCTGCTGTTGAAAAAATTGCAGATAATTTTGGATGATCCTAAATGATTTCATGGGAACTATGAGGTTTCAGGAGATTTAAAAAGTTTTTGATGGATTTCTGAGAATCATTCTCCGTTCTGCATCCCACATAGCTGGAAAATCGTTAAAGTTTTATATTTGAATTTAAAATTTTTTTTTGGGTAGAAATATTAACTGTTACATTTTTTGTTGAATATTATCAGTTGATGATTTAAAAAAACCATTTAAAATCGGAAAATATTTTATTAGAAAATTTCAGGAACTAATAATAATTTTAAACGCAGTGTTAAAAATTAAGCGATTTAAAAATTAAAAGCTGAAAATCGTGTTGTTATTCATAAAAATAGATAAAAATTAGGTTTGGATTGTTTCATTTAGCTTCTGAGAAAATTAAAATGCATTTTCTCAAATTAAATTATATTCTCTTCTTGTAATAAACAAATGATTTTATATCTAATAAATGTGTAGCTTATCATTTTTTTAAGGTTGTATATGATTTTTAGTAATATATGGTATGCTATGTAAATAAATGTATATCATCGTTTTGATCGAAAGATAAAATTTGATCATGTTTTTCAACAATGTAAACTTTAATTTTTTTTTACTTCGTAATATTTCCCCCTATAATTTGTCATGAAATGCAAATAATCAAGAACGAAAATGATGCGATAACTACTAGTATATAATTCCTAAACAATTTTGCAGAATATTCACTAGTATCGTTTTTATCGAAATTCTTCAAAATTATAAATTATAATATAAATTATACAATTATTAAAATTATCTTAATGGGGCTTGCAAAACTCCTTAATATAATTTATAAAACGCTTTTACTATTGTTGTGGATTCCAACACATTTCTGGGCGATATGCATAAAAATTATTTAAAAAAACTTGGACAACACTAATCATTATTCCTTAAAAATATAAATGAACCTCATGAATGAACTTTTTGCATTTTCTTGATTCAAATTATATCCTGATCTTCCAATAAAGAAATGAATTTTTATTGAATTTGTAACTCATAATTTTTATTATTTTCAGTTTCCATATTTATCCCAATAATAATTATCTTACTATCTAAATTCATGTAAATCTTCTTTTTTATCAAAAAATAAAATGTGATCATGCTTTTGTCGACATTACCGAGTGATATTTTTACTGTGTAATTTGTCCCCCCCTATAAATTGTAGATAAATGTATAATAATTTCAATATATTTTTATTTCTGATGAAATACAAATGATTGAGAACGGCAATTAATGAGATAACGACTAGTATATAAATCCCAACAAATTTTGCAGAATATTCACTAGTTTCGCTCTTGTGGAAATTTTTTTCTTGTATAATTTTTCCTGTATATCACGAAAATGCGGGCTGTGATTGAAATTCTCTGTTTCGTCATTCTGGTATTCTCTAATCCTATTAGTAAGTGCAATAAATATATTTTAAAGAACATTTTTACTTTTAGTATATTTATTTTTAAATCCTCTACTGCTTTTCAATATTTTCCATGTGTCGATATACTTCCATATATCAGGTCAGTACATATACTTGTTTTTTTTTTGACGTTGAGTAGGTCTTTCTTTTCTAGTGTTGTAAGAAGTTTTCAGTATTTGGAAGTCCAAATAAACAAGAACGAATTAATAAATATATATATTTGGCAAAGTTTCGGACCTCACACGGTCCCTTTTCAAGCCTGCTGAAAATAATAATTTGTTGTGAAAATATATAACAAAAATACAGAGATATGGAATACAGAAAATTTTTGAAGTAAAAAACAAATTTTAGGAAAATATATTATCTTTAAAGAATGTGAGTTTTAGTGTGTATGATATATAGTGTATAGGTTTCAAAAAG